>QJPP01004167.1:0-129168 GCA_003996215.1 Jaltomata sinuosa
GGAGCTGCTGGTGACGATGCAAACCGGCACTTGATGAATTTTGTGGGTATCTGCAAGTCATTCGAACTGCCTGGAGTAAGTCAGACCGCGATTAGACTCAGGTTGTTTCCATTGTCTCTATCTGATGAGGCAGCGTTATGGTTAACAGAGCTAACCCCCGACTCTATCACAACTTGGGGAGAGTTGAAAGGAGCTTTCCTAGAAAGGTTCTTTCCTCCCTCTAGGATGATACAGTTGAGGGACGAAATTAGCAACTTCAGGCAACAACCTCATGAGGCGTTACACGAGACTTGGCTGCGGTTCAAGAAAAAGCTGGCACAATGCCCAAACCATCAGTTGACCGAAGATTTCTTGATGCAGACATCCTACAGGGCACTGAATTCGGACTATACCAAGCAGAACGTTGGATAAGCAGCAGGTGGAGCAATTAAATGGGTCTCACTTTGCCGACGCCACAACTATTTTGGACAGGCTCACCAAAACCAACAGGGCCTGGCATACACGTGATACAGAAGTAGCAGCTAGCACTTATGCAGTTGGTGTGTCAGCAGAGCAGCGCAGAAAGGAGGAAGAGCGGGACCAAGATATGGCCCACCTGAAAACGCAATTGGACCTACTGACAAAGCACTTGTTTTCAGGAGGTGTAGAGAAGGTGAAAGCGGTTGGTTCCCAAGGTAGAGCAGCAGAGTTGGAAACTGATGAGGAGGCAAATTATTTGGGGGGATTCCAGGCCATCCAGGGGAAAGCCAAGTGTGATACTATCAGAAGGACAACTACTATGAAAAAGCTGGCTACAGAGATCGTGACCAGGGAAACTGGAGGAACAACACTGATAGAGGTGGGTTGTATGTACCACCTGGTAATTGGGACAAAGCTAGCAACGAGGCAGGGACGTCTAAACTAGAGAGCATGATGGCTAAGATGCTGCTGAAGGTGGAATCTACTGACTCCGGGGTAAAGGAGATGAGGACTGAATTATTAGCATTGAGTCAGTTAGTGGATTCACATTCCACCTCGATCAAGCAATTGGAATAGCAAGTGGGTCAAATCTCGGCATCTCTAAATCAAAGGAGGACAGGTACCTTGCCAAGTGACACCGTTCAAAATCCGAGGAATGACGCAAGCTGTATGGTGATCACTACAAGAAGTGGTAAAATATTACCGGAATCACATCCGGAAATTTGGACTCAAGAGGGTGATATCGCAGAAGAAGAGGCGGTAGAGGAGGCTACCCAAAAGCCCGCGGAGGAAAGCAAGGAAGCCAAAAAGCTTCCAACTATGATGCCTCGGCCACCGCCTCCTTTCCCGCAACGTTTGAAGAAGAAAGCGGACGACGGCAAGTTCCTAAATTTCATGACCATGCTCAAGCAGGTATCAATAAACATCCTACTGGTGGAAGCACTTGAACAAATGCCCGGATATGCCAAGTTCATGAAGGACTTGATTACCAAGAAGAGGTCAGTAAGCTTTGAACCAGAAGATAACCTTCACCACTGCAGCGCTATTTCTTCAAGATCATTAGTGTAAAAGAAGGAAGACCCAGGTGCGTTTGCTGTTCCCTGTACTATCGAGAAGCTCAACTTCGGAAGAGCATTATGTGATCTTGGTGCTAGCATCAACTTGATGCCGCTAGCAGTTTACAAATAATTGGGTTTGGGAGCGCCCAAACCAACTACGATGAGGGTGCTAATGGCTGACCGTTCAGTAAAGCGACCAGTTGGAATATTGTCTGATGTGCTGGTAAAAGTTGGTAAGCTTATATTCCCAGCTGACTTTGTGATCTTGGATTGCGAAGTGGACTTTGAAGTCCCCATAATCTTGGGACGACCATTGCTGGCCACTGCGAGAGTGTTGGTTGACATGGAGAGAAACGAACTGACATTCAGGTTAAACAATGAATTTGTCAAGTTCGATGTGTGTAAATTGATGAAGCAACCAAGAGACATGAGAGTGGTCGCAGTCATAAATATGGTTGAAGAAGCCCCTGCAGAGTTGCATATTGAGGAGAAGGGTCCTGTTGAGACCCTAGTTGCTACAAGAATGAGGTTGCGATCACAAGAAGGGAAACATGTCGAGGAAGGCGGTGAAAATAAATCAAGAAAGAGAAAACACCGCAAGAAAACCAGTGATGAAAGAGCAAAGAAGTTTCTGCGACGAGCTGCAGAGCCGATAAAAGAGGAAGTTCGAGCTCAACGAGATGGGGTAGCTGGCACCTATTCCATCGATCTCGCCTGCTTTGGAGACCGTGGCGGTCTCCAACATCATGCCAGACTCTGAGTCCTATGGACTTCACAGGTATTCCTTTCTCTCACAGTTTTTAGTTTTCACATGTATGCATTGGGGACAATGCATGAGTCTAAGTTGAGGGTGTTGGGTTACCTATGTGTCTTTTACCACCGAGGGTTTTTGTTGCCGTGTTTCTTTTCCCTTCGGTGTGCTATCTAGTAGAACCGGCATGTTTAGGTTGTCGTTTAAATTTTAGTTGTTTTTAGTGTCTATAGCAAGCATGGCATTTTTTGTTGGAAAATATACTAAAAGGAGCCCCCTCCGAAAAAGATTTTGTACTTATGTTGGAAACGATTGACTGTCTGGATTCTTGGATATCATTGTGTGGTTATGATTGGAATAAGTATGCTTGAGCAGAGCTGTTGTCTTGATAGTTGGTAGTGGTATGGTTTCTTGGTGCCAAGTGTGTGTGAGCGTATTGTTATAAATTCTTACTCTGTGCATGCATCTAGAACTTGCCCGGTCTATTTTGTTAAGTTTGAAGTTGGTTGCTTAGGAAAGGATCACAGGCCCTTTTTGTGTGCAGTCCACTTAACCTATAAGACCGTCCAAATGTAAATAATCCCTTTGATCCCTGTTTGAGCTATAATTGACCCTGTTCGTTCAATAACCTGTCACCGTTCCTGTTTAACTTTGAATCCCTGTTTTGGCCCTGGTCCTTCCTTGGACATCGTGCACCTCCACTCAGGCAATCAGCCTAAGTTGAGGGTGGCTACTATAGAGGTAACTGATAAGAAAAAAAGGATGGATAAAATTGGTTGTGAATAGAATGAAAATTCCAGGTGTGTGTCTTAGAAAAGATGATAAAGAAACGAAAAAAAAAGAGATGAAAAAGAACGAAAAAGAAATAAAAAGAAGTGTCAAAATAAAGAGGCCGCACCTGTAGCTAGAAAGAAGGAAATAAAGAGGTGAATAAGGATTGACAAAATAAAGTTATGTGGAAATAATAGGTCGGTGAATCCAAGGAGGGTTTAGTCACTATTCCCCAAACGTATCCTACCTGCACCCGAAGCCGCATTACAAGCCAAAACAAGTCCTGTAGTGATCCTGAATGACTTTCTGAAGAACTGAAATAGAATAGTAAGGGCAAACTTATGGCATTGCATGTGCATCGTTTGAAATCATTTGTGAGTGTGAGCGTCTTACCTAGTCCTAAATCTTGTGTGTGGGACTTCTTTGTGGTGAGGGCACCAAGATTTCTGTATCGCCTATTGATTGTTAGGATAGCTGTGCGTGTGTGCATAATATTCCATCATATCGGAATGACATGTTTGGATCCTTGCAAGTTAATCTTTCATACATTTGTGTGCTACTAGGGAGATTGATTTGAAATTGAATAAGCATTGAATGACCATGAGTTGCTAGAGACACGAGTTTGTTTTCTTAGTTGAGTCGTATTATTGTTTTTGGGTCATGTTGCTTGAGGACAAACGAATGTTTTAAGTTGAGGGTGTTGATGTGCCGCCATTTTACGGCATTTTCGACGCCTCTAAACTAAGAACAATCGTAAGTTTTCAAGCAACCATCGTCGTTTTTGATGTTTTTATGTTATATTTGCAGGAAAGGGAGACAAACGTAGAAAAGGAAGGAAATCCGATCAAAAGAGCGCATCTAGATAAGAGTGACGGCCGCCGCGACGGCCAGTCACCAAGGTGAGGGTCCGTCACCTTGGCCGTCAAGTGAGGCAGCACCACTGCCTAGGAGTGACGGCCCGTCACTAACCTGACGGACCGTCACCCAAGCCACCAAGATGAAACGCACTCCTCGAATGCAGTTTTTACCCTATATACATGTAAGTCGTCACCTGGTGGGTGACTTACCTGAAAATTCATCATAAAACGCATATAAACTTGTAAGTCGTCACCTGGTGGACGACTTACCTGAAAATTCTCCTGAAAACTCACTGTTTAGCAGTGACGGTTCAAGTGATGGCCCGTCAAGCTTGTGACGGTCCGTCACCCAAACCGTCAAGTTAAGGCAGAACGCGACACGGATTCCGAACATTTTTGAGTTTATTTCCTGGACTCCTATAAATACCCTATGTTAGGTTTATTTTATCATTATTCATTAACAATTCATTACAAGTTCATTACCCAATAGTTCTAGGATTATTTTGAGCGAGAATTCGAGAGGAAAACACTACACAATCACGTTTTTCTTCTTGATCGTTCTTGGGATTTTAGACTCTTGTTCTTGAAAATCTTGAAGCTTGTGTTCATCTCTTTTGGAAGAACTCTTTCTTTTTATTATGAATACTATTTCTTAATTCTTTCGTTTTGCAAACATGAGTAACTAACTTCCCACAACTAGGGTTGTGGGAGCCATGGAAAAAGTAGCAATATAGATTCCGGGTAGCGTAGGGTTCAATCTTTATGTTGTCACGTGGTTAATCATTCAATCACCAACGTTTTCTAGTGGTTGCAAACATTAGAACATGCCTAGGTTTAATTTTCTTGAGTAAAGAGATTAAATCTGGGAAATTTGATTAACTACAAGGATTCGAGACTACCAACTCTCGTCTCATTATTAATGCTGTAACTAGATTAATCTACTTGATGTTTAGGATTGAAATAATAAAGTTCACCTTTTCAAGTTCGAGAGAATTGAGAAGGAAATTTGTCTAATTGGTTGAGAAACGTTTAGACGACACCATGAATTCAATCACATCGTGATATGCATATAGAGAGAACCCGGTCAAGCCTTGAGTCAAAATTGTTACGACGCCATGGTGAACACTTCCCTAGTTCACTCTCATATTGATTATTAATCGCACATTATTATTTGCTTTGGTTAAATATTGTTCACACAACACCCCCAATTTACCGGAAACTATCGACTACTAGTCATTTAATTCACTATCGATTTAATTTGCACCTTATTCCCTGTGGGATCGACCCCAACCTTAGTTGGGTTCTATATTTGACAGCGACCGCTCATGCTTCGTATTTGGAATCGTAATTTGGGCGTATCAACGGCCACATCAGCATTAGTGCACTTCGCACAACTGCCTCAGGGAGTGTTCTATTTTATCTAGCTAATATCATTGAGGACAATGCTATATCTGAGTTTGGGGGTGTTTCTATTGGAATATCGCCTTGCTAAACACCGCCTTGTTGATAGTAGTTTAGCAATAAACTCCAAGGGTTTTCTTAATATCGCGGTTCTTTCCCAAGGAGCAAAAGTTTTTGATGATTTTCTTGTTCTTTTCTTTTGTTTTTGTGTCGAATCGGGTTGGTGTTTCCCTATGATAGATTGAGAGGCAACTTTCTTAAGGGAAAATGCCAAGTTTTACTTTTAAATTGAGTCCGTAGTTTCTTGTCTCGAATTGGGCTCACCAAAAAAAAAATCTTGGCAAATTGTTTTTGAAAATAAAAAGAAGAAGGGAAATGAATTTTTTGAGGAAAAGCATTCTCTTGTCATGACTTGCACACTCTCTCTTTTGCTTGATTGACTAACAAACGAGTATGTAACGAACTCAAAATAGCTTGTCAAAAATTATTTATCCCAATCGATTTTGAGACTAATGAAAGAAGTCTTGTGGGATGATCCCTTGTATGGTGAGGCTTTACATTGACTCTCGTGCATGTGTGTCATCTAGAACTTGCCCCGAATGTGATTCAAGGCAAACTTTTAGGTGTTACCAAGCTTGGAAGATGACCTTAGGCCCTTTTTGATAGCCACTTCACCCAAATGACTTCCCATAACATCAATCCTAGTGAACGCCTTTGAGCTTGTAACCGTTCTTTGGCACCTTGTTAACACCTTGATCTTTTTGAATCTCTTTCTTGGCACCCGTCCTCCCTAATTACTTGAAAGTGAAATGTAGGCTAAAGCCTAAGTTTGGGAGGGGGGAATGAAAAGACAACATAGGCAAATGCTAAGTTTGGGGGTGTATGTGATCAAATAAAGAAAAGAAAAAGAATGCACTTCAAATGCAAGGTAGCACCTTAGGTTTGAATTGAAAATTGCTCCAAAAGTCAATCCAATGAGTGGAAATGGAAAGTAAAAATAGGTGCTACCAAATGAAGGTGATACAAGGAGTCAAATAATAATGATTGAAAAGAAGAAGCTTGGGTTGTGTGAGGGAGAAATAAGGTGAAGTTGAAATTTTAAAATGTGAGCGGTGTTCGAATGAGAACAAAGAGCATTAGGGAGGTGTAGTCACTTGAACCAAATGAAATCCTCATCTTAGCCCTAGCCACCATCGTAACTCGCAAGTCCTTGGTGATTTCGAGCTTAGCTACCCTACATTAGTGGCAATTTACATGAAGGGAAAGACTATGGTTCGACGCGTATACACTTGAACTTCCTTGAGAGACTGAGAGTCTTCTTGGTTCTCCTATAATCCTGTTGTTTTGAGAATTGATTGATTGTGAGTGGGATTCTCTCTTGTGGTGAGTGGCAACATGCACTCGAATTGAAACATAAAGTCTCTATTTCAATTGAGGGAAATGAATGAGACAAGTTGTATGGCGAATCTCGAGGCAAACCTTGACGGTCAATGCCAATGACTTGAGAAGCTTAAATGTCTTGTTTTGAATGACAAAATTCCCTTGGTTTTGAATGAGAAATGAAGTCCTTTTGGAAACGATTTTTTTTAAAAGGAGCAATTGCCTTGAGTTTGTGGTGGTTCAAATTGAGATGAGCATCGTAGTTGAGTCTTTTGTTTATTCTTTATCTTAATTTATAGTATATAATAGTTTTTTGTTCCTTGATTGAGTCTAGAACATAATTCATTCCTTGCCTTCTGAGTATCTTGTTGAGGACAAGCAATAGTTCAAGTTTGGGGGTTTGATATGTCGATAATCTACCAACTTATTGATATTATATCCATGAATTATTGTTGTATTTTGAATAGATTTAGAAGTTCTTATGGCCTTTATTGATGTATATGCAGGTACTTGTGATCAAAGATAGAAAACAAGGAAATGGACCCAAAAAGAGCTCAAAAGGAATGAAGTGTGAAGTGGTCGAAAGAAGACAAGAATCTGCCCTGAGATGTGGCGCTTGTGCAACATGCACAAGCCGTGGTGCGTTCTGCACCTCCCAATGCATGGAGCTTAGAATTGCCTGAAGAATCTGTCATGGGGTGCAGTCGTCGTGCGATGTGCACAATCCATGGTACGAATCACACTCACTTTGCACGAGACCTCCCAAATCATCTAAAGTCACTTATTCAACTGAATATGGTGTGCGATACGCATATCACAACGTGCAAACTGCATGTCTCATCGCACACCATTCGAAGGGCAATTTTGTCTTGAATTTGAGTGATGTTTTGGGAAACTATAAAAGGCTAATTTAGGCACAATTGTAAATAGAATTCTTTAGTCCTGAATATTTTGAAGACCTTTTTACTTTGAGAACAAGTTTTCCTCTCCAAAGAGAAGAGAGTTTGAATCCATTCTCTTGGTTAACAATTGGTGTACTCAAATTGAGCTTAGAACTTGAAATTCATCTTGAATGAAGAGGATTTTGACTTACCCATTTGGTATATCTCTCTCCTTTGCTATGATTGGATGATTTCACTTATCTATGGGTGTGTTGACAATGGGTGCTTGATAAATGGGTGTGGGTGTTGCTAATTTTTGCCTATAATTGTTTATTTGATATGGTTCTAGTAGTTTCACCAAGTTTTAATCCTAAAATTGATGGTTGCAAACATTAATTTTCATTACTTGACTATGTTATTGCTTGAAAGAGAATTTTATGGTTTCGGATGTGAGATTACTAGTGGGAACTTGGGACTCCATTCAGATTCGAGGCTAGAAATAGCTCTTATCGATGGAGCCACCTATTTAATGGTCTAAGCTAGAGATAGTGTGACCTCTCTAAGCTTGATTTTGGTTGTTTATTGCTTTGCCCAATAGAGCTCTAACCGGGACTATTAGATATGTGGTTGTTGATCGAGAGACAAATAACCACGCCCATGACCAAGGCTACCTATGTCAATAAGCAAGAATAAGTGTGAAAAGGCAAACACCCTCTCCCACATTAAAGCCCCAATGGATACACACCCCTAGTCTCCTACTCAATTTGATACACCCGCTTTACTTACTTTCTTTGTTTCCGAATTGCAATTGTAGTGACAAAATCCCAATTCCCCCAACCTTTTGCTTTCGTGTTTTAAGCATTTACTTTTTTTGCGAACTCATTTCGATAAAATCTCCATATAGCTAGCATCAAGTCTCTGTAGGTACGAACCCGACTCCTGTTGGGTACTTATAAATGTGTTTTGCTTGATGATCTTCATGCCTCCATATTTGGGGAGTATGATTTGAGCGTTTAACACATGGCCCGGTAGTTAGGTCATTACAATTTTAGTCTAGTAGGACCTTTAGTCGGTGCCTGGAAGCTTTTGGTTTGTTTTTATCTCACTTACTGAGATTTCAGGCTAGTTGGACTTAGAAGTTTGACTTTTGTCATCATTGTTAGCTCTGAAATGTCGACTTTGGTCTAGAGGAACCTTTGGTTTTGATCCCGAGGCTTCCAGACTTATTTTGGGCCATTGGGTTCCATTTTTGAAAAGTTGGCTATTTGGGCGCGGGGTCTACTTTTCATTAAATCGACCTCCATCGGGAATTTCATCGATTCAATTAATTCTGGAATGTAATTTTTAGTTGATTAGAGTAGTTCATTTGCATTCGTGGGACACCAGATGAATCCCGAGGGTCCATCCAATGGCATTTTTTGCCTTGCCAAGTTGTTGGTTCCTTGTTGCTGTTGCAGCACCATCCAAGCCTTCGCCCATGCGGTGGGTAGGTTGCGTGCACATAGAAAGCTGGAAAACCCCCTTCCTCTTTTCCCTTTGCCTGCGCGTTGGCTAGGTTGCGTGCGTATGCCCGTGCGCGCAGTGTCTAGCCCTTGTGTGTGCATGCTTAGAGCCTGGCCTGTCATCTACCTGCCCTTGCCATGTGCGTGCGCCTAGTTGTATGCGCACAGGCTAGCGCCGGGCAACTTATAAAGATTTTCTCCTTCATTTTCAAACCCCAAAAATGTTTTCCACCATTTCTCTTGAGCTCAAAGCTCCCAAATCTGTGTGAGCTCATCATAAAGCATTGGGGTTATTAATTCTTGTCCGCGGTAAATTTTTTATCGCTAATTGTAAGTTTCTAACTCGTTAATTTCATAAATTATTCATTTTGATTCCTTAATTTGTTCTTGGAACTAAGGGCTATTTTGGGCATTTACCTTTCCCATTTTCCCTCATATTTTGAGCATGTGTTCCCGGCTATGTTGGGAACCTCATGGAAACTTTCATTTTCGATTTTAGGTTGCGAGGCCCACGGGCCCTCTTTTTACCCCAATTTCAACAATGCTAAATTATTGGCATTATGGGTACCATTAGCTTCATATTGATGAGTAGAGTATGTTCTTGATAGTTTGATTGCTATTGAAGGCTTCTTAGAGAAGTTCGGGCTTGGACGACATCTTTCCAGCACCTTATCATCGGACGTCAGGTAGTTTAGGTCTTACCGATCTTAGACTTTGCTTATATAGAATATAATTGTACTATTTAGCATCTTTATTTTGGGTTTACTAGTTTGGCACCCTAGACCCTGTCTGCTTTCTTTCTGTCTGCTCTTACTTCGTTTGTTTTAGTATTTGAGCTAGTTTTATAGTATTACCATTGCGGCCCCACGTGGCCTTTGAATATGCCTTTGGACAATAGATAGTGGGATATTTGGGAAATACCCGTGAGTCCTGGATATTGATTTGCGATTATAAGCTGGTTGACTGTGTTATAGAGTTGATTGAGCCTGTGCAGGATCGGTAGGTTAATTGTGAGTTTTTAAGCTGTTGGTTGTATTTGATCATATAAGTATTATCATGCAAAAAGCTTTTCTACATTGATTTATTACTACTACATGGATGCAGGCCTAACTATCAGCAGGTTTCTTAACCTTGCATGGCCCCGAGGGTACATTTTCAGATATAAATGGGTATATATTGATTTAAAACAAGTTTTATGGATCTTCTTGGAGTAAAAGATATTATCACATGCTTTTACTACTGATTTTGAGATGATACTAGACTTGGTTGGGCCAGAGTGCTAGACATAACTTTACTTACTAATTTTAGACCCGATAGACTTTGGGCACACGTATTGAGATATTGAGAGTTTGTATGTAGTCTCAGAGACCTCCATGGACCTTGCTGATCTGGACTAAGGACTATGGGCTGAGTCAGAAGAGAGGTATACGGCGGAATAGAGGTATACAGAGACAGCCTTCCATAGGTCCTACCTTCTAGGCCTACAGGCGCCTAAGGAGGTGCATACGGGCACTTCATATCATATCATACATTGTTTGCATGGTTCCACCCTTGTTTGCTATTTGTTGAGTGTATGCTCTGGTATTATGGGATGTCGGAGTGTTTATTTTCACTTGTATTTATTCCTCGGGTGTATGGGTACCCATTGGGATTGTAGGTAGATTAGTTTTACTCGTTCATATTATAGTTACTTATTGGTTTACTTTCCGATATTCCTTACCTTATGAGCTGTATTGGTAGCATGGTTATGTTTAGTTGCTTTTCTTTCTCTCCCTTTTTCTTAGGTTACCTATATACTACCATGTTTGTTAAGATGTCTGTATATATTGTTGCAGTAAAGATCTAGGTGTGTTTTGTAGTCTTTCACCTGTGTTCTGTAATATATATTTTGTGGCTAGCATAGTATTCTTGTATTCTCTGTGCCTTCTATCTGTTGCTAGCTTCCGTGTGCTTTCCTCTGTTTACTTCAGTGACTTCTTCTTTCTTATATTTTATATACTGCTCTGATATTTTATATATTCTTATTTAACCTATGATGCTTACAGGGTACCCATTTCTTTGCAATTGGTGCTCATACTACATTTCTGCATCTTCCTGGTGCAGATCCTAGTGTGGTTCATCGTTGTTGACTCGCGGACTTGTGCAGATCTTGAAATCTGAGACATAGGGTGAGCTCCTAGAGACTGGGGCTTAGCTATATCTCTTCTTTTGGAAGTTGACTCTTCTCTATATTCACAAGCACTTGTATATTTTACTTTCGCACTCTCTTGTACTCTATATATTTAGTAGTGGATCCTATACTTTTGATACCAGGTCATAGGATGGTGTAGTTTCTATATGTATATCTAGATTGCTTCCTTCCACTTTGCTTTCCTTATCTTGCTTTCGCTTAGTATGCTTTTTATGCGTGCTTGCTTAGCTAGTAGCCTATTACTAACCATTCCAGGCTACGGGGATTGGTTTACCTACATGCGGGTTATAGGTGCCATCATGACCTGAGAAATTAGGTCGTGATAGCTTGATATCTGAGCCTAGGTTCACTGGTGTCATAGATATAGGAGACATTGTCTAGTAGAGTCTTGCGGATTGGGGAAGAAACGTCCGTACCCTATCTTTGGGAGGTTACAGTGGAATTTTAGGAAACATGAATCTTTTGTTGCTTATATATCGTGCACTTTATTTTAGATGATTTCCTGGAATCTCATTTGTTGCATTCACTCTATCGCAGATGGCCGTACAAGATTTGCAACACCAGACGAGGGAGAGCCTTTGGCACCAGCACACCCGACTCTAGCTAGGGTCCGGGATGGTCGTAGAGATAGGGGTTGAAGATGTTCCCGAGCAGCGACACTAGCTAGAGATCTTGAGGCTGAGTATGAGCCCGAGCTAATTACACACTAGAAGCTCGTAGACTACGGAGCAACCTAGGTGCCATCAGGGCCGATAGCAACATCAGTTTCAGCACCAGCCCCAACTCCTACACCAGATATTCAAAGTGTGCGTATTTAGTTGTTGGGTATGGTTGGGGGTTAGCCTTCTGATATTGCCCAAACATCCGCTCAGAGGGCAGCCCTAGGTGTTCAAAGTTCAGGAGTGCTGCCAGCTAGTGCGGCTCCCTATACACAGGTTCTTGCAGTGCCTAGAGTAGCTCAGCATCTTTCTCCTCGCCCATTTATGAGAGAGTTGGATTAGAAGGCTTTGGTTCAATTTCTAAAATTATCCCCACCGAGGTTCTCTGGTGCTCCCAGATAGGATGCTTATGAGTCTATTTCTATTTGCAAGGAGATGCTTCATCATCTTTTCTATTGGATTCTAACCGATTAGGTTATACTACCCACCAACTAGAGGGCCTAGTTAAGCTCTGGTGGAGGGCCCAAGTAGATTACATGTCCCCTCAGTCCCCTCAGTTAACTTGGAGGGAGTTTTATGAGGCATTTATGGCTAAGTTCTTACTGCAGAGTAATCTTGAGCGTTGTAAAGAGTTGTTCACCCAGTTGACGCAGGGGTCTACGACAGTGTCTGAGTTTGAGACATATTTTTACCAGTTGGCTTCATTTGAGGCTATGATTATTCTTACAAAGCCAAACAGGGTTTGTTGTCTGTTTGGGGGTTGAGGACTAAACTTCGACAAACTGCATAGATACTTGTTGCTAGTGGGTGACCATCTTAGGATATAGTAGAGCATGCTTGCACTATAGAGGATTTGCATCATTAAGACCCTGGGGCCAGAGATAAGCAGTCATGCTATCAAGGCGGATACAGTAGTTCTCGCTCCAAAGAAAGAGGTTAAGGTTAGTGGGGTCGAGGATATCAGCCACAAGAATATCAAGGTCAGCATAGCCAGCCAGTTCAGGCATCACTTCAGCCGAAGGTGAGTCTTAGTGTGATCAAGGTTATGGTGGTCATCATGGATTCAGTGGGCTGAGTGAAAGTCAGTCTTTGAGGGGTACATTATCTGGGGTATTAGTCCATGGTGGCTATACAATTTCAGCCATAGACAGAATGGGCCATCAAGGACCTGCTATGAGTATGGTATTATCAATCAATTTTTCAGAGAGTGCCCCCATCGTGGTACAGTTCAGCCTGCCATTCAGCCAGCTCAGCCTTTGAGATCTGTGCAACCACCGGTCAGAAAAGGTGGTGTCCCTAGTAGAGGTGCTACCCAATGTGGCAAGACAGGTGGCTAGAAAGGTAGTCAGTCTGATAGATCGGCGTCAGTTCTATGCGGTCAATGGTAGATTAGAGGCAGAGGCCTCTGATGCAGTGATCACATGTATGATTTCTATCTACCTCTAGTCAACTTTAGCATTGTTTGATCCTGGTTCTTCATGTTCGTATGTTTCTGCCTACATTGTTCCTTGTTTAGGGTTTGCTAGTGAACCATTATCTATTCCTGTATTTGTTGCTACACCGGTAGGCAATTATTTAGTAGTGAATCAGATTGTTAGATCCTGCTTGATATCTATTGGTGATCTTGAGAATTTGGCTAACTTGATGATTTTAGATATGATAGATTTTGATATGATTCTGGGCATGGACTGGTTATCCCCTCACCGAGAGGTTTTGGATTGATATCCAAGACCGTTACCATAGTCATGCTCGGTGTATCCCCGATTGTGTGGAAGGGTTCTGTTAGCCGCACACCGTCTAGGATTATTTCTTGCCTTCAAGCTAGAAAGTTGATTTCACACAGTTGTTTGGATTATCTAGCATATGTACTAGATGTTAGCACCGATAATTCTTCTCCTGAGTCGGTCCCTGTGGTCATTGAGTTATTAGATGTGTTTCTGATTGACCTGCCAGGCCTTCCACCTGAGGTTTATATAGAGTTTCCATTGATTTAGAGCCATTACTTTGTATCGTATGGCTCCAGCTGAGTTGAGAAAGATTAAGGTTAAGCTTCGGTACATTTTAGCTAAGGGTTTCATTAGGCCGAGTGTGTCTCCTTGGGGTGCTCTAGTCCTGTTTGTAAAGAAGAAAGATGGTTTGATGCGGATGTGTATTAATTATCGGTAGATGAATAAGGTGACTATAAAGAACAGGTATCTGCTGCCGCATATAGATGACTTGTTTGATCAGCTCCAGGGTGCATTAGTGTTCTCAAAGATAAATTTGAGATCAGGCTACCACCAGTCGAGAATTAGGGAAGAGAACATGCCTAATACAACATTCAGGACATATTATGGCCATTATTAGTTAGTGGTGATGTCTTTTGGGTTGACTAATGCCCCATCAGATTTCATAGACTTGATGCACATGGTGCTCAAGCCCTACTTGAATTTCTTTGTGATAGTCTTCATTGATGATATATTGATATACTCGTAGAGTACTCGTAGAGTAGAAAGGAGCATGAGTAGCACTTAAGGATCGTACTCCAGACTTTGAGAGATCATCGTCTTTATGCCAAATTCTAAAAATGTGAGTTTTGGCTTGAGTCAGTAGCATTCCTAGGAAACGTAGTGTCTAAGGCTGGGATTAGAGTGGACCCAGGAAAGATTTCAGCCATTCGTGATTGGCCAAGGCCTACTACTATACCAAGGTTCACAGCTTTATTGCGTTGGCAGGGTACTACAAATGGTTCATTGAGGTATTTTCCTCCATAGCACCACCTTTGACTAGGTTGACTAGGAATGATATTCCATTTTAATGGTCTGATCAGTGCGAGGATAGCTTCCCGAGGCTTAAGGCCTTATTGACTTTAGCTCCAGTGTTGATATTTCTAGTTGAGGGTCAGGGATTCTCAATATATTGTGATGCATTATCAGTTGGTCTTGGTTGTGTGTTGATGCAGTAGAGTCATGTGATATCTTATACGTCGAGGAAGCTGAAGGATCACTAGTGCAACTACCCCACTCATGACTTAGAGTTAGGGGTGGTAGTCTTCGCCCTTAAGATCTGGAGGCACTATCTATATGGAGTTCACCGTGAGATTTACACTGATCACCATAGTCTTTAGTACATCACGACTCAGTAAGAGCTGAACTCTAGGTAGCAGAGTTAGGTTGAGTTACTGAAGGACTATGACTTGACCATTCTGTATGATCCAGGAAAGGCAAACATGGTAGCAAATACCTTGAGTTAGAAAGTAGTGAATATAGGCAGCTTTGCTTCTCTTTTGGTTTCGAGCGATCGTTCGCCTTGGGCATCCAGTCCTTAGCTAACCACTTGGTTAGACTTGATTTGTCAGATCCTAGCAGAGTTCCTGCCAGTGTTGAGGTATGTTTTACTCTGGTTGATAAGATTTAGCAGCGTTAATTTGAGGATCAATGATTGTGCAAAATTTTTGATCAGGTTGTACAGGGTGAGGCTAGCAGGGCTACTTTACATTCTAACGGTACCTTGAGGTATGATGGTTGCCTTTGTGTTTCGATAGTTGGGGATTTGATTCATTTGATTCTTTATAAGGATCATTGTTCTAGATATTCTATCCATTTGGATGCAGCTAAGATGTATAGAGACTTGAGGAAGCTTTACTGGTGGAGTAGTATGAAGAGAGACATAGCAAAGTTTATATCTCGGTGCTTGCACTGCAAGCAGTTTAAGTTTGAGTACATGAGACATGGTGGATTGATGCAAAGACTTCCCCTTACATAGTGGAAGTGGGAAGAGATCATTATGGACTTTATAGCACGGTTGCCACGTACTTCTTGAGGGTTTGACTCTATTTAGGTTATTGTTGATGGGCTAACTAAGTCTGCATATTTCTTGCCAGTTCATTCTTCCTATAATGCAGAGAGGTTGGCTCAGATTTAACTCTGAGAGGTTGTCCATTTGTATGGGGTTCCAGCACCTATTATTTCAGACCGCAGTTTTCAGTTTGCATCTCAATTTTAGAGGACTATTCAGCAAGACATTGGTACTGAGCTTGAGCTCATCACTGCATTCCATCCTCAGACAGATGGTCAGTCTAAGAGGACTATTAGGTCTTGGAGGACATGTTATAGGCCTGTGTTCTTGACTTTTGCGGTTCATGGGATCAGTATGTACCTTTGGTAGAGTTTTATATAATAACAGTTATCACACAAGTATTTGTATGGTTCCTTTTGACGCATTATATAATAGGCATTGCAGATTGCTAGTGGGTTGGTTGGATTGTTTGGAGTGCAGGCCGCATAGTACAAACATACTTCGTGATTCCTTAGATAGAGTCTGAATGATTCAGGACAGACTTCGAGAAGCCATGAATAGGGAGAAGAGCTACGCAGATTGTAGACTTCATGCCTTAGAGTTCAGTGTTGGTGATTGGGTGTTTCTTTGAGTGTCTTTAATGAAGGGCGTGATGAGATTTGGTAGGCAAGCCAAGCTCAGCCCCAGGTATATAGGACCATTTGATATTATTTAGAGAGTTGGTAGTGTAGCCTATCTATTAGCTTTGCCTCCTATGTTCTTAGCTATGCACCAATCTTCCACTTAGCTATGTTGTGTTGTTATATTCCAGATGATTCACATGTGTTACAGTAGAATTCAGGCTAGTTAGATGAGGTTTTGACTTTTGTTGAGGAGACGATAGCCGTTTTAGCTAGAGATGTCAGGAGATTAAGGTTTAGAGATATTCCTGTGATTAATGTTCGGTGGAGGCACCATCCAATCGAGGAGGCTACCTGGGAGACTGAGAGAGAGTTGCGAGATCAGTATCCATAGTTATTTGAGCCTTCAAGTACTCCCTTTTTCCTTACTTTCAAGGACGAAAGTCCATTTTAGTAGTGGATGATGTATGACCCTTTAGGTCATCCTCAAATTTTTGCTTTTTATATACTATTAGAGATTGCCTGTAGTGGCCATAGGTAAATTGTGACTTGCTAGGACCGGTGGTTTGTTGCCCGAGCCATTCGTTAGGTCATTATGGCCATTTCCCTATTTTAAAGCTTTAATTTAGAAAATCGTTGACTTTAGTCAACATCCTTAGGAGGCATGCTCAAAATCGAATTCTAACATTTTTGTTAGCTTTGAAGTGTGGATGTTGGTCTAGCAGGACCATTAGACGGGGCCTGGGAGCTTTCAGTTTGGTTTTATCTCACTTTCTTAGATTTCAAGCAGTTGGACTTGGATGTTTGACTTTGGTCAACATTCATAGAAGACGGCCTCGGATGGGAATTTCGTCAACGCTGTTAGCTCTGGAATGTCAACTTTGGGATAGAGGGACCTTTGGTTTGGGTATCGAGGCTTTCAGACTCTTTTTTGGCCATTGGGTTTAATTTTGGAAAAGTTGGCTATTTGGGTGTGGGGCCTACTTTTCATTAAATTGACCTCAATTAGGTATTTCATCAATTCTTTTGAGTTTGAAATCCCATTTTTATTTGAGTAGTGTAGTTTGTTTGCATTCGTGAGACCTCGAATGAACCCCGAGAGTCCATCTGTGTAATGACCCTTTCAGTCATTCTCGTATTTACGCTTTTCTTCAACTATTATAGCTTGCCTGTAGCGGCCCCAAGTAATTTATGGCTTGCTGGGACCGGTGGTTCGGTGCCTTGGCTATTTGGTTGGTCGTTATGGCCATTTCCCTATTTTAGATCTTTAACATAGAAAATCATTAACTTCGGTCAACATTTTTGATAAACGCGTTTGGAATTGAATTTTGACTGTTCTGTTAGCTTTGGAGCATGGATTTTAGTCTAGATGGGCCCTTTGCCGAGGTATGGGAGCTTTCGGTTTGGTTTTGTGTTGGTTTTTGTATTTTCTAGCCAGTTGAGCTTGAAAGTTTGACATTGGTCAACATTCAGAGAAGACGGCCTCAGATGGAAATTTTGTCAGTGCTGTTAGTTCCAGAATGTTGACTTTGGTCTAGAGGGACCTTTGGTTCGGGTCCCGAAGCTTCCAGACTCATTTTTGGGTATTGAGTTTTGTTTTGGTTTAAGGTTGGTATTGGGCATTGGGCTCACTTTTTGCTAAATCGACCTCCGTTGAGTTTTCCATCAGTTTCGTTGAGTCTGGAATGCTGTTTCTGGTACATTAGCATATTTTATTTATGCGTGCGGGGTCCCGAATGAGCCCTGTGGGCCCACCTAGAGACTTTTCCCTCTTGGTGTCTGCTATTGACTGTTGAAGGTACAGGCCTCAGGCCTTCATCGCGATTGTGAGGCCCTTTCACCCAACCACTATGAAGGTCCTGTGGACCTGGTACATTTGCTTTACGCGATCGCGAGCCCCTTTCTCGCAACCGCGACTTAGAACCTGTTTCCTTGTGTTACGCAATCGCGACTTTCCTTGTCGTGACCACGATGAAGCCTTCTCCCCTTTGTTTTTCAAGACCACGTGGCTAGTTCTCATGATTGCATTGGACTAGACAGCATGGTCATCGCGACCGCGTGGGATCCCTTCGTGATAATGAAGAAGGATCCCTAGGCAGTATATAAACTCCCACTTCATCTTCTTCACTTCAAATCCGATATCCTCCATAAATATAAGCTTCAAACTCTCCAATTCTTTGCATTACATCAATTCTTTGTGCTAGGGTGTGAATTCCTCACTTGTGATCGTTTCTCCATCACAATCGTAAGTTTTATCCGCTTAATTCCGCTAAATTCGCATATTTGATTCCTCTTTTGTTCTTGTAGTTGGCTGGATATTTTGAGCCATTTCCCTTTGTCAATTTCCTTTAATATCCTGAGCATGAACTCATGGGAGTGAGGTGATCAATTTATGCTTTCTCATTTTCAACTTTGGATTGCGGGGCCCACAAGTGACCCGAATTTCAATTCAGTTATTGTTATAGAAGTATGGGTATCGATAGTCTCATTTTAACACGTAGTTTATGTTTATGATAGTTTGACTTTGTTTCAGAGCTTCTTAAAGCAGTTCAGGCTTGGACATTGTCGTTCCAGCAGGTTGTCGTTGGACGACAGGTAGGTTACAGTTTGACTCTTTAAGACTTCACGTATATAGGATATAATTGTACTAATTTAGCATCCTTGGGGTGGGTTTATTAGCTTGGTACCCCAGACCTTTTCTGTTTCTTCATGTCCTACTCATTTTGCCTTCTCCGATAATTGTAGTGTTTGTTGTAGATGATATTATCTCCCTTGTGGTCCTGTTTAACCTTCAATTGACTCTGGACCATATATAGTGGGTTATTTGGGAATGTCCATGAGTACCGAATATTGATATAGCGATCTTAGGATGGTTAGCAAGGCAGATATAGTAGTTCCCGCTCCGACGAAAGAGGTTCAGGTTAGTGGGGCCAAGGAGCATCAGGGTCAGTTTAGCCGGCCAGTTCAGGAATCACTTCAGGTTTCAGGTGGGTCTCATTGTGATCAAGGTTATGGTGGTCATTAGGGATTCAGTAGGCTGAGTGAAAGTCAGTCTATGAGGGGTACATCATCTGGGGCATCAGGTCGTGGTGGACATACAAGTTCAGCCAGTTCGTCTCAACAAAATGGGCCATCAAGGCCTTGATACCAGTGTGGTATTATCAATAATTTTGCCAGAGAGTGCCCTCAGTGGGGTACATTTCAGCCCACCATTCAGAGGAGGAAGTGTCCCTAGTAGATGTGCTACCCAGTATGGTAGGAAAGGTATCCGGGAAGGCAGTCGGTCCAGTAGAGGTCCCGTCAGTTCTATGTGGTTTATGGTAGAGCAGAGGTAGAGGCCTCCAATGCAGTGATCACATGTATGATTTCTATCTGCCGCCAGTCAGCTTTAGCATTGTTTGATCCTGGTTCTTCATGTTCATATATTTCTGCCTATATTGTTCCTTGTTTAGGGTTTGCTAGTGATACATTATTTGTTCCTGTATCTGTTACTACCTTGGTAGGGGATTCTTTAGTAGTGAATCTGATTGTTAGATCCTACTTGATATCTATTAGTGATCTTGAGACTTGGGATAACTTGATGATTTTAGATATGATAGATTTTGATCTGATTCTGGGCATGGACTGGTTATCCCCTCACCGAGAGATTTTGGATTATTATTCCAAGACCGTTACCATAGTAATGCCCGAGTAGTTGTTGTCGTGATTCTTCAGTTGCCTCGACGTATAAGCTATCACATGCCCCTGCTACATCAACACACAACCAAGACCAACTGATGAAGAATCACAATACACTAAGAATCCCTGACCCTCAACTAGAAATGTTTACACCAGAGCTGAAGTCAATAAAACCTTAAGCCTCAGGAAGCTATCCTCGCACTAATCAAACCACTAAAATTGAATATCCTTCCTCGTCAGCCTAGTCAAAGGTGCTGCTATAGAAGAGAATCCCTCAATGAACAATCCATAGTACCTTGCCAACACAATAAAGATATGAACCTCGATAGAGTAGTAGGCCTCGGCCAATCACGAACAACAACAATCTTTCATGTGTCCACTCTTATTCCATTCTTAGACACCACGTGTCCTAGGAATGCTACTGACTTAAGCCAAAACTCAAACTTTGAGAATTTGAAATAAAAATGATGATATCTCAAAGTCTGGAGTACAATCCTCAAGTGCTGCTCATGCTGCTCTCCACTCTGCGAGTACATCAATATGTCATCAATGAAGACTATCACAAACGAATCCAAGTACCGCTTGAGCACCATGTGCATTAAGTCTATGAAATCTACTGGGCATTAGTCAACTCAAAAGACATCACCAGGAACTCATAATGGCCATAACGTGTCATGAATTTTGTCTTAGGGATGTCCTCTTCCCTAATCTTCAACTTGTTATAGCCTGATCTCAAATTTATCTTTGAGAACACTACTGCACCATGGAGCTAATCAAACAAGTCATATATATGCGGCATCAGATACCTGTTCTTTATAGTCATCTTATTCAGCTACCGATAATTAATACACATCCGCATCGAACCATCTTTCTTCTTTAGAAACAAGACTCGAGCACCTTAAGGAGACACACTCAGCCTAATGAAATCCTTAGCTAAAATGTCCCAAAGTTAAACCTTAAGTTCTCTCAACTCAGCTAGAGCCATACGATACAGAGTAATGGAAATGGGCCTGGTACCCGGCTCTAACTCAATGGAAAGCCTATATCACGCATAGGTAGAAGGCCTGGCAGGTCGATCAGAAACACATCTAAGAACTCCCTAACCACAAGGACTAACTTGGGAGAAGAAGTGTGGATGCTAACATCAAGGACATATGCTAGATAATCCAAACACCTGCGTGAAATCAACTTCCTAGCTTGAAGGCAAGAAATGATCCTAGATAGTGCGCGGCTAACAGAACCCTTCCACATAATCGGGGTAAAATATAGAAAATGAATACGTGATATAAACGATAATATATAAATGAATAACAAGCACCTACTCTATCACGAATTCTATCGGTAACTCTATACTAAAGATTTCCAACTTAAACACCCAAGGCCCAAAGCAGACTAACTAAGTTAAGGAAAGCAATTTTCTAGAATTAAAGTTACTATTTAGGCTACACCGGAACATAAGGGAACAAGGAATGGCAAACCAACGATCCCAATCCTAATTCTAAGCTAAAGCCCCTAAATTAGCTACGAGAATCAAATTCAAATAAAATTTATCTATCCAATCAACAGAGTCCCACCAACAATTAGCATAATATCATACAATCATCCTATACGAGCTAAGTCTAGAAGTAGGTAAGTCGTAGCCTACTTGAAAGCTGAACACATGAGCCCGGACCAACTAGCTCAGAGCTTTTCCTTTCTCGAAAGCCTCGACTACTGCCATGCTATCAAATAATAATCTACTCATTAAAATATTACCAAAGATACCCATATTGTGAATTTAGACTTCAGGCTAAAAATCGAGTGAAAATTCACCTGTGGGGCCTGCATGCAAATTTTGAAAGTTAAATTGGGGATTTTGTCCCTTATGGCACAAGGGTTATATGCCCATCATATTGAGAAAAAACAACTCAAAAAATAAGCTCAAATTAGCCCCCGAGCCTAAGATAAAAACAAGAATTGAAAAAAAAATCGAAAAAGGGCTCAGAAACTTACGATATAAGAACAAAATTTGATCACGGACGAGGAGTAAATTATCCCAAGCAATAACAATGAAGCCACCATGTTTCCTTGAGCTTTAGATCTTTAAAAATGAATGATTTTTATGAATGGGGAATTTTAAAACGGAGATGAAATTTTTATATGTATAGCTACCTCCCCAAAAGAGGAGGTTTTGCCGCAAAAGAGGTGGTCGCAAAAGCGACAGACCCTCCGCAAAAGTGGTCACTATTCAACTGCACCTTCACAAAAGCAGAGAATTTCTCAAAAGCGGTGTCTAGAAAAGTGGAGCTTTACTGCAAAAGCGGCCAAAAGGTTGCAAAAGCGTACACACCAGAGGCATGACACCAATTTTTTTTTCTAAGCTTCAAACAGTAAGATGGACCCTCGAGATATATCAAGAATCCCGTGCACGCAAATGAACTATGCTACCCTATCAAAAATGACATTTCGAACTCAATAAAATTGATAAAATTCCCAATGGAGATTGTTTTGATGAAAAATGAGTCCCACACCCAAAAACTAATATTTAACCAAAAGTAACCCAACATCCCAAAATGAATCTGGAAGCCTCGGGACCCGAGACAAAGGTCCCACTAGCCCAAAGTCGACATTCCAAAGCTAACAATGCTGACAAAATTTTCATCTGAGACCATCTTCTCTAAATGTTGACCAAATTAACTCTTCTATCATAAGGAGTTTCAAAGCAGGGAAAGGGGCTTAAAACACAAATGAATTGCCCAAAAACTGAAATGACAGTTTTGGCAAGTCATAAATGACATGTAGCCACTGTGAGAAAACTCGAAACACGAAAAAACATGGAAACAGAGATAATGACCTATTAGGTCATTACAACATCAACTACTAAAAGGGCTTTCATCCTTGAAAATTAAGAAGAGACCATACATGAAGGTTGGAATCTGTGAGGATACTGGGCCCACATATCATGCTCGATCTTTCAGGTAGTCTCCTCGATTGGACAATGTCTCCACTGCACCTTATCTTTCTAGACCTTAATCGCATGACATCCCAAGCTAAAGTAGCTATTGGCTCCTCTTCAAAAGTAAAATGGTCATCCAACTAAACTGAATCCCATCGAAGCATGTGAGACTCATTCGAAATGTAATGCCAGAGCATCAATACATTAAAGATAGGATGAATATTTGAAAATACTGGAGGAAAGGATAACTCATAAGCAACATCACCAACTCAAGAAGTATCTCAAATGGCCCAATATACCTGGGGCTAAGCTTGCCCCTTCTCCAAACATTATCACTCCCTTCATGGGCGATACTCGAAGGAACACATGGTCACCAACACCAAACTCCAAAGCACAATTCCTGTGGTCAGCATAACTCTTTTTCCTGCTCTGAGATACCTTGTCTATCCTGAATCACCCAAACTCTATCCAAGCACTCTCACCTCAAGTCTGTACATGCGGCCTAGCCTCGAAAGCATCAAACCACCCAATAGGAGACCTACACCGCCTACCATATAATGCCTCAAAAGGAGCCATCTGAATACTCAAATAATAGTTATTATTATAAGCTAACTCTTCCAAGGCTAGGAACTGGTCCCACTGACCCCAAAAATCCATAACACAAGCATGTAGCATGTCCTCTAGAACCTAAATAGTCTGATCGAACTGGACATTAGTCTATGAGTGAAATGATGTGCTAAGGTTAACTCAGGTACCTAACTCCACCAGAAAGGCCCTCTAAAAGTGAGAAGTGAACTGAGTACCCCTATCTGAAATGGCGGACACCAGCACACTATGAAAATGAAATCTCTCTCACACACATCTGGGCCAATCTCTCGATACTGTAAGAATTTTGAACTGGAAAGAAGTGAGCATACTTAGTCAATGGGTCCTAATTACCCAAATGTTATCCAAGCCCCGAAAGGTACATGGAAAGAAAACCACAAAGTCCATAGTAATTCGCTCTTACTTTCATGCAGGAATGGTTAGCCCCCTAAGCAATCCACCTGGTCTCAAGTGCTCGATCTTCACCTACTGATAGTTTAAGAACTGAGATACAAACTCCACTATATCCCTATTCATCCCGCTCTACCAATAATGCTGCCTCAAGTCCCTATACATCTTAGCCTCCTCGAGATGGATAAAATATTTGGAACCAGGAGCCTCCTACAATATCAACTGAAGCAAGTCACCAACCCTCGAAATACAAATATGGACCTCAAATCTCAATACAGCCTCTGAATCTAAGGTGGCCTTCCTGGACATGCTGCTCGACACCTGATCATGAAGCTCACAAATTCGATTATGCTCGAACTTCTACTCTCGAATCTTCTCCAATAATGTAGACAGTGCCTCAATTCAAGCAAGAATTCTCTTCGGGTTAGAAATATCAAGTCGAACCAACCTATTGGCTAAGGATAGGATATGCAAGGCCAATGGTCTCTCTAAAATAGATAGGAAAGCTAAACTCCCCATACTCACTGCCTTTCGGCTTAAGGCATATGCTACCATATATTCCTTGCCCGGATCATAAAGAATAGACATATTGTAGTCCTTCAGTAACTCTAGGAACCTCCACTGCCTGGAATTAAGATCCTTTTAGCTCAAAATGTAGTGTAGGCTATGATGGTTGGTGAATATCTTACAATGCACACCATAAAAATAACGCCTCTAAATCTTAAGCGCGAAAACCACCACCGCCAACTCCAAGTTATGGGTGGGGTAGTTGAACTCATGTACCTTCTACTGTCTAGAAGCATATGCTATCACATAGCCCTGTTGCATCAAAATACAACCCAAACCAACACCCAATGTATAACAATAAACTGTAAATCCCTGGCCCTAGTATGGAAGAGTCAATATTGGAACTGTATTTAGTAAGGCATTGATCTTGAGAAATCTCACCTCACACTCATTGGACAACTGAAATGGGACATCCTTCCTAGTCAGCCTAGTCAATGGTGCTGCAATTGAAGAGAAGCCCTCGGCCGGATGAAACCCTTCCCTAGAAGGTACTGAAGTTGAACACTAAGCTCCCTCAACTCAGCAGGATCCATACAATAAGGTGGAATAGAAATGTGCTTGGTGCCCAGCTCGATATCAATATCATAGTCTATATCACATTAAGGCAGGAGGCCAGGTAAGTCAGTAGGAAAGACATATATAAGCACATGGTATCAAGACCCAATTTCTCAGTCATGATGGCACCTACAACCCTCTTGTATGTGAACCAATCCCCGTAGCCCAAAACGGTTAGTAATGGGCTACTATCTAACAAGCATGCAGAAGAATAGTCTAAATAGCAAAATCAAAGGAAATTAATGAACAAATAAGCATCTGGAACATATATAAATTAACGAAAGCTAAACTAAACCCACGACCTGGTATCATAGTATAAGAGTCAGTACTAAATATACAGAGTACAAAAAGGGCAAAAGAAAATATACATTTGTCTATGAATAACAAAATAGTAAAAGATACAAATGATGAGCTAAAAGCTAAGACCCACCATTAAGAGATCACCCTTAGCCTTGAATGGTTCAAAATCACCCTGCACGAGTCTTCACAAATCAGCGGTGATGGCCCATACTAGGAGCTGCACCAGGAAGATGCAAAGTGTCATATCAGCATCAATTGCAAAGTAATGAGTACCTAGTAGGCATCATAGGTTGACTGAGCGCATATAAGATATAAAAGTAATAAATAGTAGAAAATGAAACAAGTAGTCATAGAACCAAACAGATAGGTACGCGGGAGCGAGTGAAGAAGAATATAAGAAAGAAATAGCATACCTGGGTAGCTACTAGAAGTATATAACTCACAAACACAGGTGAAGAAAAGAAAGAATGCACCTGGGGTCCTTGCAATAACAATATATATAAAAAGAGTTTTAGGAAGCAGAAAGTATACCGATAACCTCAAGTAAAAATGGAAGGAAGGAAAACAAATTAAATGAAGTCATGCTTGAAACTGAATTCTAATGACCAAATCATGCCAATAATACACTCTCAAAGAAGGAATAATACGCCAATAATCAAAGTATAACAATGAAGTGAACAAGAAGTATATACAACATGACTCCCAAATGTGAATCATCGAATAAAAACCCAAATATCGCCAAACTCAGAACAAAAAATGCGATAGGATAATAATAGTGTACCTACAGTCCCAACGGGCGCCCAAACACTTGAGAAACACATAGAAGTAAAGACAAACCCTCCGACATCCCATACTACCGGAGCATACACTTAGCAAACAAAAAACAAGGGTGGAATTTCATGTAAATGAATGATATGATGCAATAGTGAATACCTGGTGGAACAGTAACTCTGTATATACCTCCTCCGGCGCCTATGGGCCCAGCAGGTAGGATTCATGGAAGGACACAACCCGTATACCTCAACTACACCGTATACCCCACCTATGGAACACTCAACACGTAGCCCCTGGTCCGGATCATCAAGGTCCATGGAGGCCCTCGACCATATACTAAACCTTATAATCTCAATAAAGTTTTTTGAAGTGTATCCGAATTCGCATAAGTAACCAAAGTCTCAAAAATACATACCCGCAACCTATTCGAGTCTAAAATAGTGAATCAAGTCTTAAACCCTAACAAGGGTTCTCGGATGTAATCGGGTCTAAAATAGTAGTAAAAACAATATGATGCATAGCTCGACCGAGTCTAGTATCATTTCAAATCAGTACAAAACCATGTCTAGCACAACGGCTCAGACAAGTCTAGTATAAGTAGGAAAACAGTGATAAATAATCTCTTTAATTTATTCTTACCCCAAGAAGATCCACGAAAATCAGTTCTAAACCATTTATAACAGTTTTTACCAACAAACAGGCCCTCGAGCCCCTGCAAGGTTTGTAGTAAAATATGTAGAAAACCACTTTATATGCATGATAATGGCATGCCCAATCACAAACAGCAGCCCAACGGCTCACAATCAACCTATCGGCCCTGCACTGTCTCCAATCGCTCTACAGTACAAATAACCAACTTTCCAATAAAATATTTATGTCTGGGACTCATGGACATTCCCAAATAACCCACCATCTATGGTACAGATTCGAATACAAGGCCACACAGGACCACAAGGGTTATACTACCAACTATAGAAAATACTACAACCATAGGAGCAAAAATAAAATGGATATAAAGTAGCGGACAAGGTCTGGGGTACCAAGTTAATAAACCCAACCCAAGGATGCTAATTATTACAGTTTTAGCCTATATACACAAAGTCTAGAAGAGTTAGAACGTAACTTACCTGTCGTCCGATCACAAGCTACTAGAATGACAATGTCCAAGCCTGAACTGCTCTACGAAGCTCTGAACAACAGTCAAACTACCAGAAATATAATCTACGCATTAAAACGAAGCTAAGGATACCCATATTGCTAAAAGTATAGGCGGGTTAGTCAGCCGATCATCTACACAGGAAAAGATCTATGCTGACTTAGTCAGCCGATCATCTACACAGGTGGAGATGTATGTTGACTTTGTCAGCCGATCAACTATAAACCAAATAGAGTTAAACCCTCAAGAAGTGCATAGAAACCAAACTATGAGGTCCATATTAATTTCTTCCCACTTCCACTCAGGAATGAGAAGTCATTGCATCAATCCACTAGGTCTCATGTGCTCAAACTTCACCTATTGATAGTTCAAGCACCGAGATATAAACTCTGCTATGTCCCCCTTTATACTACTCCACCAGTAAAGCTATCTCAAATCTCTAGTAGCCAAGATGGATGTAATATCTTGAACAATGTGCCTCCCAGAAAATAAACTGAATCAAATCCCCATCTTTTGAAATAAAAAGAAGATTATCAAACCTCAGAACACCATCTGAATCTAAAGTATCCCGGTTGGCCTTACCTTGAACAACTTGATTGCGTAGGTCACACAACCGCTGATCCTCAAACTGATGTCTCTAAATTTGATTGACCAAGGTAGAATGAACCTCAATATTGGCAAGAACTCTTCTAGGATCAGAAAAGTCAAGCCTCACAAAATGGTTAGCCAAGGATTGAATGTCCAAGGCCAACAGCCACTCTGAAACTAAAAGTGAAGCTAGGCTTCCCATACTCATTGTCTTCCAACTCAAGGCATCTGCTACCACATTTGCCTTGTTCGAATGATACAGACTGGTGAAATCATAATACTTCAGTAACTCGATCCATCTCCACTACTTAGAGTTTGGTTCTTACTGACTCATGATGTACTGAAGACTATGGTGATCAGTGAAGATCTCACAATGAACCCCATATAAGTAGTGCCTACAAATCTTAAGCGCGAAGACTACCACCGACAACTCCAAGTCATGAGTGGGGTAGTTACACTCGTGAACCTTCAGCTGTCTCGATGAATAACCTATCACTCGACCCTGCTTTATCAACACACAACCAAGACCAACCCCTGAAGCATCACAATATATTGAGAAACTCTGACCCTCAACTGGTAAATTCAACACTGGAGCTAAAGTCAATAACGCCTTAAACCTCTTAAAGTTATCCTCGCACTGATCCGACCACTAAAATTGGACATCCTTCCTAGTTAGCCTAGTTAAAACTGTTGCTATGAAAGAAAACCCCTCGTTGAACCTTCTGTAGTACCCTGTTAACCCAACAAAGTTGCAAACCTCAGTAGGAGTAGTAGGTCTTGGCCAATCACGAATTATTGATACCTTTCCCGGGTCCACTCTAGTCCCATCCTTAGACACCACGTGCCTTAGGAATGCCACAGACTTAAGCCAAAACTCACACTTTGAGAACTTTTCATAAATCTGATAATCTCTCAAAGTTTGAAGTATAACCCTCAAGTGTTGCTCATGATAATCTCTACTCCGCGAGTATTTCAGGATATCGTCTATGAAAACTATCACGAAAGAGTCCAACTATGGGCTAAGCACCCTGTGCATCAAGTCTATGAAAGCTTCTAGGGCATTAGTCATCTCAAAAGACATCACCAGGAACTCATAGTGACCATTATGTGTCTGGAAATGTAATGACCCTTTAATGCATTCTCATATTTTTTCCTTTCTTGTATGGATAGAGCTTACCTGTGGTATCACCATGTCATTTATGGCTTGCTGAGACTGGTAGTCTGGTGCCCGGGCTGTCTGTTTGGTCTTTATGGCCGTTTCCTTGTTTTAGAGGTTCAACTTTGAAAATTGTTGACTTCAGTCAACATTCTTAGCTATCATGCTCAAAATAAAATTCCGATAGTTTCGTTAGCTCCGAAGCATAGACTTTGATCTAGTTGGACCTTTGGTAAGGATCCAGGAGCTCTTTAGCTTGGAATTCTCTCTCGTTCTGCGTTTTCAGGCTAGACATGTTTGTGTAATGACCCTTTCGGTTATTTCCGCGTATACGTTTTCCTTGTACCGTTAGAGCTTGTTTGTAGAGGCCCCAAGTAATTTAAGGCTTGTCGGGACTGGTAGTTCAGTGCCGGGGCCATTTGTTTGGTCGTATGATAAGTTTTGAAATCAAGCAAGTCGGCAAAAGTTATCGTAAGTTTCTTTAACAAATTTTTTGAACTTTGGGTAAAATATCTCAGAGCTTTTCTCTCAATATATAAAGAGTTAGAAGTCCTCCGAAATACCAAATCGAAGTTCTACGAGTCTAGTTTCCAACGCACAAAACCTCACGTCCAACTGATCTCGGAGTAAAAAGTTATGACTGTTTTACCGCGGACTGTCTGGCAGAAACTGGGTCGCGAACCGGGTCGCGAACCGGGTCTGGTCAAAATCGATTTAAAGCCTCAACTTCATGTTTTAAAACGCCATTTCAGTTCTGAAACAGTGAGAAAACATAAGGGAGGGTTCCAAGAGAGTTCTTGAGTATCAAAATCGTGCGATGGTGAATTGCGGACCTAAATTTAAGAATTTTATTAGCATCGCGCGTATATTTGAAAATATTTTATTTTAAAGTTGTATTTTTATTACCTTTTTAAAATATTTTAATGTGTATGAAAAATACTTTTGTTATGACATAATTGTGTATGTATGTATTTTATAATGTTTTTATACATTTTAATATTTTAACGGAGATAGTAAACTTAGTTATGTTGAAAATTATTATTATAATATATTAGGTTTTATTCAAAATGATTTGCTATTTATTGGGATATATTTAAAATATTATATTTATTTTACCACGAACTTATGCAATACCCGGATATATACACATTGGATAGGAAAAGGTGGTGTTGGCACACCCCTCTACGTGGCTCAAAGTGGAAGAGGCAACGAGTATAATGTTTTAATGTGGTGGCATCATTTTAATACTTTAGAACAGTAACTTCCTAATTAAATAATTTCACGTAAGTATAAACATCTCCTTGGGTAATAAGTGTATGCATAGGAGCAGCATATATGTGATATCTACCTAACTTTTTCAACTTCTGCCACCATGCTCTTTACTTAATATTCATCTTTAAAATTCATAGAGATTACCTTTCATTCATTTATTTGGGGGTTTCATTGCAAAGTGAAGTGTTAAATATTATTTTCTACACGTATGTGTATGAACTTTGAAAGAGGATTTATCAAGAAAATGGTTTTATGATCTATTCGATCCCGCAAAGGAAGTTGATTATCTACGTCATGTTATTCAAGCCTAAATTCAAGTTTGATTCCATTTCGGAGCTTCTCGAAGGGGGTTGGGATTGGACATCATCATCCTAAAAGCTTGTTGTCAAACGACAGGTAGGTTATGGTTTATTTTCCCTAGACTCCGCATATATAGGATAAAATTATATTAATGGGCATCCTTGGGTTGGGTTTATTAGGTTGGTACTACAGACCTCGACCGTTTTATTCATGTCCGCCTACTTTTGTTCCTCCGTTGCTTGTAGTACTTGCCGATATATTTTATTTACCCTTGTGGTCCAGTGAGACCTTGTTGACTCTGGAACATAAAAGGTGAGATTTTGGGAATGTCCGCGAGTCCCGGGCATAGAATTATCCTTCTAGGCTGGTTATGCTTGCTGAGTAGCTGTGGGCCTGTGCAGGGTCGATAGGTTGATTGTGAGCTGCTGGGCAGCTATTGTGTTTGATCATACCATTTCCATGCATTTAAAGAGCTTTTATCCATGTTTTACTATGGTTTGGCTTCGGGCCTACTGTCACTATTTTCTAAACCTTGCATGGCCCCGGGGGCCCGTTTTTTATGGAAATGATTTAGAAACGGTTTGATTTAACTTGTGAATATTCTTGGGTAAAAGAAAGTAAAATTATGTTTTAAATCATCAGTTTTACGATTAACGCTAGACTCGGCAGGGCCGGGGTGCGAGTTGAGTTTTCTTGCTACTTGAGATATTTTCCTACTACTTTAGTCCTGGACAGGGTCTGGCCACGCATATTAGAGTCTGGGTCTCTATCTTGAACCCGGACTTGCTTTCGGACGACATGTTTTGATACTGTGTTTTAGTATGGGGTCAGGGACCTCCATGGACCTTGCCATCCGGGCCTGGGGCTGCGGGATGCGTGTGCCGGAGGAAGGGTATACGGTGGAGTAGAGGTATACAGGCAGTGTCCTTCCATGGCACCTACCTGCTGGGCCGGATCGGAACCGGAGGTGGTACATACAGAGATACCATTTCACTTGAGATCTTCATGCATCATATCATTCATTGTTTGAGGCTCCACCCTTGTTTGTTGTTTGTTGATTGTACGCTCCGGTAGTATGGGATGTCGGAGGGTTTGTTTTCACTTTTTTGTGTTCCTCGGTTGTATGGGCGGCCGGGGGACTGTAGGTAGACTCTGGCTATATACTTGTAGAGTTGTTTCCTCTTACGGTTAATTATGAAATTGGTTACTGGTAGACTGTTAGTTTCTTGATTTGAGATTGATATGATTAGTTGGGATTGATTCATGTCTCTAAGCATGCCTATTATTACTCTTTCTCTCTTCTTCTTACACTTGAGGTTACCGGTATACCGTCTATTTCGTAAACTTATTATGTATACACTGTTATTGCTAGGACCCCAGGTGCGTTATTTCTTACTTTCACCTGTGCCTATGGTGTGTATATTCTGCTTACCGGCTTCACATGTGGTTCCGTTGATTTCCCTCTAGGCTAGTTCCGGTGTACCTTTCGTTGACTTCTGTGACTGCTTGCTTCTATTCTGTCTGTTACTACGCTTTTATCTTATATGTGCCCAGTCGTCCTATGATACCTACTGGGTACCTTATGCTTCGCATTTGGTGCTCACCCTACCCCCCTGCATCTTTGGGTGCAGATCCCAGCGTGGGCCATCGCCGTTAGATCGCTGTGATTCATGCTTGGAGATCTGTTGGGGACTACTTCAGACTAAGGGTGAGCTCTTGGCGATCGGAGCTTAGCTTTAGTTTATCTTTTGCTTGATGTACTCTATTACCATTCAGATACATCTGTATATATTGTTTTGGATCGTTTGCACTCCATGTATGTAGTTTTGGCTCTATACTATGATACCAGGTCTTGGGGTTTGGTTTAGTTTCCGCATAAGTATATATATATTCTTGTTATCTATCCTCTTCATCTTGTTCCCTTACTTTTGCTTATTAAACTACTCTCCCGCTTATTTATTAGATAGTAGCCCATTACTAACTGTCCTGGGCTACGGAGATTGGTTCGCCTACTGGGGGGTTGTAGGTGCCATCATGACCGAGAAATTGGGTCGTGACAACTTTGTATCAGAACTCTAGGTTCACCGGTGTCATCGGTATAGGAGCCAATGTCTAGTAGAGTCCTGCAGATCAGGGCAGAGACGTCCATACTCAATCTTCGGGAGGCTACAGTGACATTTTAGGAAATTTGACTCTTTTATTGCTTCTGTGTAATGTGTGGAACCCTTGAAATTTCTGGAAATCTCATTTGTTCTACTTTATTCTTCAGCAGATGGTTCGCACGAGATCATCAGCATCACGCGGAGATGAGCCTCCCACTCCAGCTAAGGGTCGAGGACGCCCTCGAGCAGTGGCACCTGCTAGGGCTGCTAGAGTGGAGATAGAGCCCGAGCGGCATGTGGATCAGGGGGCAGCCCAGGTACCACCAGCTCCAGCACCAGCTCCAGCGCCAGCTCCAGTACCAGCTCCAGCACCATCTCCAGTACCAGCTCCAGTGCCCACTTCTGTGCCAGCTCCAGCCGCAGCTCAGTCTCGAGATATTCGGGGATTACTATTACAACTTTTGGGTGTGATTGGAGAGCGGCCTTTTGAGGTAGAGTAGACATCCACTCAGGGGGCAGCCCTGGGTGCACAAAGCTCAGGAGCGCAGCCTGCTACTATGGCTCCCCGTGCGAAGGTCATTCCGGTTCTATCCGTTGCATAGCCTCTCGCTCCTTGCCCAGCTATGACAGAGTCAGAGTAGATGGCGTTGGGTAGGTTTTTGAGGTTAGCACCTCCGAGGTTTGCTGGTACTTCTGGACAGGATACACATGACTTTATTACTACATGTGAGGAGATATTGCATCATTTGGGTTTATTGGAGACACACGGGGTTGGTTATACTACCTATCAGTTAAAGGGCCCAACGAAGTTATCGTGGAGGGCTCATGTTGCTTGTAGACCACCATCGTCACCTCCTTTGACATGGTCTGAGTTTTATGAGGCCTTTATGGCCAAGTTCCTACCTCAGAGTGATCATGATCGTTTAGGGAGCAGTTTACTTACCTTATGCAGGGGTCTACGACTGTCTCGGAGTATGAGACCCGTTTTCATCAGCTAGCACCATTTGGAGCTATGATCATTCCTACTGAGGCAGATATGATTTGCAGATTTGTATGGGGATTGAGGCCAGAGATCAGGCAGCCAGCTGAGATATTGATTGCCGGTGGTCGGTCATTTCAGGCTATCGTAGACTATGCCCGCACTGTGGAGGACTTACAGCGACATGATCAGGGGTCCAGAGATAAGAGTCCTCGACATCAGGGTGTCTACAGTGGTTCCAGATATGGTGGTAGAGGTCCTGGCCAGTGGAACCGGAGTTATCAGCCACAGCAGCACCAGGGTAAGTCCAGCCGACCGATTCAGGCTTCCCTTCAGACTTTCGGTAGTACCCGGTTCGAGCAGGGTCAGAGCATCCATCAGGGCTATGGCGGCCAGTCTTTGAGGGGTACAATTTCTGGGGTATCAGGCCGTGGTGGTTATACGGGATATGCTGGTTCATCTCGACCGAGTAGGCCGCCAGGGGCTTGTTTTACTTGTGGTGTGATTGGTCATTTTGCTAGAGATTGCCCTCAGCAGGGTACAGTTCAGTTGGCCAAGCCTTTACGAGTAGTTCAGCCCCCGGCTAGAGGGGGTGGTCGTCAGGGTAGAGGTGGTGCTCCGCGCGGCAGAGCAGGTGGTAGGGATGGCGGTCAGGCAGGTGGAGGTCGTCGTCATTTTTATGCGGTCCCTAGGAGACCAGAGGCAGAGGCCTCAGATGCTGTGATTACAGGTACGATTTATGTGTGACATCAGTCGGCTATGGCTTTATTTGATCCTGGATCCACTTTTTCATACGTATCTGCCTACTTTGTGCCTTGTTTGGGGTTGGCTGGTGAGCCATTATCTGTTCATGTTTCTTTTTCGACCCCAGTAGGAGATTCTTTAGTAGTGGATTGGATTGTGAGATCTTGTATGCTATCTATTGGTGATTCAGAGACTTGGGGTGATTTGATGATTCTTGATATGCTAGATTTTGATGTGATACTGGGCATGGACTGGTTATCCCCTCACCATGTGGTTTTGGATTGTTATGCCAAGACCATTACCATAGCTGTGCCCGGTGTATCTACGGTTGTGTGAAAGGGTTCTGTTAGCCATGCACCATCTGGGATCATCTCTTGTCTTCGAGCTAGGAAGTTGATTTCCCGTGGGTGTTTAGCTTATCTAGCATATGTCCGAGATGTTAGTGCTGACCCTACTTCTCCTAAGTCTATTCCTGTGGTTAGAGACTTCCTCGATGTGTTTCCTACCGACCTGCCAGGCCTTCCACCTGAGAGAGATATTGATTTCGCTATTGAGCTAGAGTCGGGCACTAGGCCCATTTCTATTTCTCCTTACCGTATGGCTCCTGCTGAGTTGAGGGAGCTTAAGGAGCAGCTCCAGGATCTGTTAGCTAAGGGTTTTGTTAGACCTAGTGTGTCACCTTGGGGTGCTTCTGTTCTCTTTGTGAAGAAGAAGGATGGGTCGATGTGCATGTGTATTGATTATCGGCAGCTGAATAGGGTGACAGTGAAGAATAGGTATCCGATGCCGAGGATTGATGATTTGTTTGACCAGCTTCAGGGTTCAGTCGTGTTTTTGAAGATTGATTTGAGGTCTGGCTACCATCAGTTGATGATTAGGGTGGAGGACATCCCTAAGACAACATTCAGGACACGTTATGGCTATTATGAGTTGCTGGTGATGTCTTTTGGGTTGACTAATGCCCCCGCAACCTTTATAAACTTGATGCACAGGGTTCTTGGCCCATATTTGGACTCATTTGTGATAGTTTTTAGAGACGACATCTTAGTATACTCGCGTAGTAGAGATGAGCATGAGCAGCACTTGAGGGTTATACTCCAGACTTTGAGAGATTATCACCTTTATGCCAAGTTCTCAAAGTGTGAGTTTTGGCTTGAGTCAGTTGCATTCCTAGGACACGTGGTGTCTAAGTATGGGATTAGGGTTGACCCAGGAAAGATTTCTGCGGTTTGTGATTGGCCTAGACTTACTACTGCTACTGAGGTCCGCAGCTTTATTGGGTTAGCAGGTTACTACAGACGGTTCGTTGAGGGATTTTCTTCCCTAGCAGCACCCTTAACTATGCTGACTAGGAAGGATGTCCCATTTCAGTGGTCGGATCAATGTGAGGATAGCTTCCAGAGGATTAAGGCCTTATTGACTTCAGCTCCAGTTTTGACTTTGCCGGTTGAGGGTCAGAGCCTCTCCGTGTACTGTGATGCTTCTGGATTGGTCTTGGTTGTGTGTTGATGCAGCAGGGTCGAGTAATAGCATATGCATCGAGGCAGCTGAAGGTTCACGAGCGCAACTACCCCACTCATGACTTAGAGTTGGCAGCGGTAGTTTTCGCGCTCAAGATCTGAAGGCATTACCTATATGGAGTTCACTGTGAGATCGTCACTGATCACCGTAGTCTTTAGTATATCACGAGTCAGTGAGAGTTGGACTCGAGACAGAGGAGATGGGTCGAGTTACTGAAGGACTATGACTTCACTATTCTGTATCATCCGGGCAAGGCAAACGTGGTAGCGGATGCCTTGAGCCGGAAGGCAGTGAGTATGGGTAGCCTAGCTTCTCTTTTAGTTTCAGAGCGACCGTTGGCCTTGGACATCCAGTCCTTGGCTATCCATTTGGTTAGGCTTGACTTGTCGGATCCTAGCAGAGTTCTCACCAGTGTTGAGGTTCGTTCTACTTTGATTGATCAAATTCAGAGTCGTCAGTTTGAGGATCAATAGTTGTGTGACCTTCATGATCGGGTTGTTCAGGGTGTTACTAGTCGGGCTACTCTAGATTCAGATGGGGTTCTGAGGTTTGATAGTCTCCTTTGTGTACCGAGTATTAGTGATTTGATTCAGTTGATACTTCATGAGGCACATTGTACTAGGTACTCCATTCACCCTGGCACAGCAAAGATGTATAGAGACTTGAGACAGTTTTACTGGTGGAGTGGTATGAAGCGGGATATAGCGGATTTCGTATCTCGGTGCTTGAACTGTCAGCAGTTTAAGTTCGAGCACATGAGACCTGGTGGTTTGATGCAGCGACTTCCCATTCCTAAGTAGAAGTGGGAAGGGATTACTATGGACTTCGTTGTTGGTTTGCCTCGTACTTCTCATGGGTTTGATTCCATATGGGTGATTGTTGATAGGCTGACTAAGTCAGCACATTTCTTGCTGGTTCAGACTTCTTATGGTGCAGAGAGGTTAGCTCAGATCTACCTTCGTGAGATTGTTCGGTTGTATGGGGTCCCAGCTTCTGTTATTTCAGACAGCGGCACTCAGTTCACATCTCAGTTCTGGAGGGCTATTCAGTGAGATTTGGGTACAAAGGTTCATCTTAGTACCGCTTTCCACCCTTAGACAGATGGCCAGTCTGAGAGGACCATTCAGATTCTGTAGGACATGCTTCGGGCCTCTGTTCTTGACTTTGGAGGTTCTTGGGATCAGTTTGTTCCCTTGGCAGAGTTTTCTTATAATAACAACTTCCATTCGAGTATCGGCATGGAACCTTTTGAGGCTTTGTATGGCAGGCGTTGCAGATCACCAGTAGGTTGGTTTGATAGTTTTAGTTCTAGGCCACAGGGCACAGATTTGCTTCGAGATTCCTTAGATCAGGTTCGAGCGATTCAGGACAGACTTCGAGCAGCTCAAAGCAGGCAGAAGAGTTATGCTGATCGTAGGCTTCGTGCCTTGGTGTTTAGTGTCGGTGACTTGGTGTTTCTCCATATATCACCCATGAAGGGCGTGATGAGATTTGGTAGGCGGGGCAAGCTTAGCCCCAGGTACATTGGGCCGTTTGAGATTCTTCAGAGGGTTGGTAGCGTTGCCTATCAGCTAGCCTTGCCTCCGATGTTTTCAGCTATACATCTTGTATTTCATGTTTCGATGTTGCGTCGGTATGTCCCAGATGAGTCTCATGTGTTGCAGTGGGACTCAGTTTAGTTGGGTGAGGGTTTAGCCTTATTTGAGGAGCCGACAACTATTTTGGCCAGTGATGTTAGGAGATTGAGGTCTCGAGAGATCCCGGTTGTTAAGGTCCAGTAGAGGCACCGTCCAATCGAGGAGGCTACCTGGGAGACCGAGAGAGATATGCGGGCTCAGTATCCGCAGTTTTTTGAGCCTTCAGGTACCCCCTTCACCTTGACTTTCGAGGACGAAAGTCCTTTTTAGTAGTGGATGATGTAATGACCCTTTCGGTTATTTCTGCGTATACGTTTTCCTTGTACCGTTAGAGCTTGTTTGTAGCGGCCCCAAGTCATTTAAGGCTTGTCGGGACCGGTAGTTCAGTGTCGGGGCCATTTGTTTGGTCGTATGATAAGTTTTAAAATCAAGCAAGTCGGCAAAAGTTATCGTAAGTTTCTTTAACAAATTTTCTGAACTTTGGGTAAAATGTCTCAGAGCTTTTCTCTCAATATATAAAGAGTTAGAAGTCCCCCGAAATAGCAAATCGAAGGTCTACGAGTCTAGTTTCCAACGCATAAAACCTCACGTCCAACTGATCTCGAAGTAAAAAGTTATGACTGTTTTACCGCGGACTGTCTGGCAGAAACTGGGTCGCGAACCGGGTCGCGAACCGGGTCGGGTCAAAATCGATTTAAAGCCTCAACTTCACGTTTTAAAATGCCAATTCATTTCTGAAACAGTGAGAAAACATAAGGGAGGGTTCCAAGAGAGTTCTTGAGTATCAAAATCGTGCGATGGTGAATTGCGAACCTAAATTTAAGAATTTTATTAGCATCGCGCGTATATTTGAAAATATTTTATTTTAAAGTTATATTTTTATTACCTTTTTAAAATATTTTAATGTGTATGAAGAATACATTTGTTATGACATAATTGTGTATGTATGTATTTTATAAGGTTTTTATACATTGTAAAATTTTAACGGAGATAGTAAACTTAGTTATGTTGAAAATTATTATTATAATATATTAGGTTTTATTCAAAATGATTTGCTATTTATTGGGATATATTTAAAATATTATATTTATTTTATCACGAACTTATGCAATACCCGGATATATACGCATTGGATAGGAAAAAGTGGTGTTTGCACACCCCTCTACGTGGCTCAAAGTGGAAGAGGCAACGAGTATAATGTTTTAATGTGGTGGCATCATTTTAATACTTTAGAACAGTAACTTCCTAATTAAATAATTTCACGTAAGTATAAACATCTCCTTGGGTAATAAATGTATGCATAGGAGCAGCATATATGTGATATCTACCTAACTTTTTCAACTTCTGCCACCATGCTCTTTACTTAATATTCATCTTTAAAAATCATAGAGATTACCTTTCATTCATTTATTTGGGGGTTTCATTGCAAAGTAAAGTTTTAAATATTATTTTCTACACATATGTGTATGAACTTTGAAAGAGGATTCATCAAGAAAATGGTTTTATGATCTATTCGATCCCGCAAAGGAAGTTGATTATCTACGTCATGTTATTCAAGCCTAAATTCAAGTTTGATTCCATTTCGGAGCTTCTCGAAGGGGGTTGGGATTGGACATCATCATCCTAACAGTTTGTAGTCAGACGACAGGTAGGTTACGGTTTATTTTCTCTAGACTCCGCATATATAGGATAAAATTGTATTAATGGGCATCCTTGGGTTGGGTTTATTAGGTTGGTACTACAGACCTCGACCGCTTTATTCATGTCCGCCTACTTTTGTTCCTCCGTTGCTTGTAGTACTTGCCGATATATTTTATTTACCCTTGTGGTCCAGTGAGACCTTGTTGACTCTGGAACATAGAAGGTGGGATTTTGGGAATGTCCGCGAGTCCCGGGCATAGAATTATCCTTCTATGCTGGTTATGCTTGCTGAGTAGCTATGGGCCTGTGCAGGGTCGATAGGTTGATTGTGAGCTGTTGGGCAACCATTGTGTTTGATCATACCATTTTCATGCATTTAAAGAGGTTTTATCCATGTTTTACTATGGTTTGGCTTCGGGCCTACTGTCACAATTTTCTAAACCTTGCATGGCCCCGAGGGCCCATTTTTTATGGAAATGATTTGGAAACGGTTTGATTTAACTTGTGAATATTCTTGGGTAAAAGAAAGTAAAATTATGATTTAAATCATCAGTTTTACGATTAACGCTAGACTCGGCAGGGCCGGGGTGCTAGTTGAGTTTTCTTGCTACTTGAGATATTTTCCTACTACTTTAGTCCTGTACAGGGTCTGGGCACGCATATTAGAGACTGGGTCTCTATCTTGAACCCGGACATGCTTCCGGACGATATGTTTTGATACTGAGTTTTAGTATGAGGTCAGGGACCTCCATGGACCTTGCCATTCGGGCCTGGGGCTGCGGGCTGCGTGTGCCGGAGGAAGGGTATACGGTGGAGTAGAGGTATACGGGCAGTGTCCTTCCATGGAACCTACCTGCTGGGCCGGATCGGCACCGGAGGAGGTACATACAGAGATACCATTTCAATTGAGATCTTCATGCATCATATCATTCATTGTTTGAGGCTCCACCCTTGTTTGTTGTTTGTTGATTGTACGCTCTGGTAGTATGGGATGCCGGAGGGTTTGTTTTCACTTGCTTGTGTTCCTCGGTTGTATGTGCGGCCGGGGGACTGTAGGTAGATTCTGGCTATTTACTTGTAGAATTGTTTCCTGTTACGTTTAATTATGAAATTGGTTACTGCTAAACTATTAGTTTCTGGATTTGAGATTGATATGATTAGTTGGGCTTGATTCATGTCTCTCAGCATGCCTATTATTACTCTTTCTCTCTTCTTCTTACACTTGAGGTTACCGGTAAATCGTCCATTTAGTAAACTTATTATGTATACACTATTATTGCAAGGACCCAAGGTGCGTTATTTCTTACTTTCACCTGTGCCTATGGTGTGTATATTCTGCTTACTGGCCTCATATGTGGTTCCGTTGATTTCCCTCTGGGCTAGTTCCTGTGTACCTTTCGTTGACTTATGTGACTGCTTGCTTCTATTCTGTCTGTTACTACGCTTTTATCTTATATGTGCCCAGTCGGCCTATGATACCTACTGGGTACCTTATGCTTCGCATTTGGTGCTCACCCTACCCCACTGCATATTTGGGTGCAGATCCCAGCGTGGTCCATCGTTATTAGATCGCTGTGATTCGTGCTTGGAGATCTGTTGGGGACTACTTCAGACTGAGGGTGAGCTCTTGGCGATCGGAGCTTAGCTTTAGTTTATCTTTTGCTTCATGTACTATATTACCATTCAGAGACATCTGTATATATTGTTTTGGATTGTTTGAACTCCATGTATGTAGTTTTGGCTCTATACTATGATACCAGGTCTTGGGGTTTGGTTTAGTTTCCGCATAAGTATATATATATCCCTGTTATCTATCCTCTTCATCTTGTTCCCTTACTTTTGCTTATTAAACTACTCTCCCGCTTATTTGTTAGATAGTAGCCCATTACTAACTATCCTGGGCTACGGGGATTGGTTCGCCTACTGGGGGGTTGTAGGTGCCATCATGACCGAGAAATTGGGTCGTGACAGTTTGGTTGACTTTGGTCAACATTCAAAAAAGACGGCCTCAGATGGAAATTTTGCAAGCGCGGTTAGCTCGGGAATGTTGAGTTTGGGTTAGGTAGGTGGTTGGTTTGGGTCTAAGGTGAGTCGGACTCATTTTGAATGTTCGGTTGGATTTATCTACTGTTGACTTTGGTCAACATTCCTCTGAAACAAGCTCGTATGGAACTTTATTCAATTCCGTTGAGTCTAAAATATCGTTTCCACTCTATTAGCATTATTGGTTTTTGAATATCAGGTTCTGATTGTGCTCGGAATGCTCGGTAGAAGTATTGGATGTTGCTTTTTTTCTGCAGCAGAAAATTTTTTAGCGCCAACAGCGCCCGGCTAGCCTGTGATTTCCTTCAATGCCAATGGCACTTGGGCAGCGCAATTTGCACTAGCCTGTGATATTTCCCTTCAGCACGATCGCGCTAGGACAACGCGATTGTGCTAGTCTGTGATCCTCCCTTCAGTGCGATCGCGCTCCTTTAGCGGGATAGCACTGGCCTGCACCCATACCTATAAATTTCTCTTTCTTCATTTTTCCAGCCTTTGTTTCATAATTTCCCCAACTCCAAATCAGTTTCCACTCACTAGAAATTGCTCCAAGATAGTTCTAAGCTTTGGGAAATTCTTCAAGTTGGCTAATCACATTGCTCCCTCGTTGTTTTGGTAAGCTTATTCTTCCCCAACTTGCTTCTTCTCCATAAGTAAACTCCATGGATGACCTTCTTGAAAGCTTAGGGAAAATTCTTGTTGTAGTAGCTCATCTGGGGTCTTGATGTAAGGCCAAAAATACATAAATTTAGTCATTATTTATCACATATTTAGTCTTTTTACTATCATTTTTTGAGCATTGTTTTTATGAATTATTATTATGTTAGGGATTTATATGTAAGATTAAAATAGTGAAAAGTTGAAGAAATTTAGAGAAGAAATGAATTAAAAACGAGAAATCATATAAGGAAATCAAGCAGGAAGCTTAATGGATAAAATTTAATATAATAATATATTTATGAGCAGCCATCTATTGAAATTGAAATTTCAACAGAAGGCTGGACACATGGCAGCCAATTATTCTTAAGGCGGCAACAAGTAGCAGTAACGTGACGTGCAAACTCAATTCAATTGGGTTTTGATTTTTCAATTAGTTTTGGACTCAGTTATTTAATTTAAAGCTTTTTTCTATACCTATAAATAGTCCATAAAAATGGTTTTTAGAGAAAAACCGATATATTTTTTTTACTTTTAACTTTGTAAGCTAGGAAGAGCTAAGAACCATCGTGGAAGCCAGAGAACTTTAGTTTATTCTATTCTTCTCCTTTATTATTTATTTGTGTTCTTGGATTATATATTTTGCTACCTTGAAGTAATTTTCATGGTTAATACAAGTAAGTCCTTTATTATATATTATTTATTCTATGATTCTTGCAAGCATGAGTAGCTAAACACCATAACTAGGATTGTGGGAACCATGATGAATAAACAAATATAGGTTAAACAGTTAATGATTATAGGAAGGTGTTTATGCATGTATTGTTCTTCCCTTCGTTTTGATTGCTTTTTAACGGTTGCCAACGTTAGAACTCGCCTTATTCTTACTTGCCGGACCAAGGAGATAACGAATGAGAAAAGGGATCTTTACAATGGAGATTTAAGGCTATCAACCCTCATCTAATAACTTGACCTTATCCGGGAATAGCTAATCTGGGATCAAGGGTAAGGGTTAATAAAGCATACATCTACGGCCAGACCAAGGCATATGGTGAAATTCATCTATCTCAGGGACCAACTATTTAGGTGAACCTAACTTACCGATCTTGCATGTTAAACACGAGAATATATCAGTAATTGTGTATAACTTCTAAGTTATGAAATCATGGCAAACACATTCCTAGTTACATTTATTCTTTGAACACAGTTAAATATTAAATTACTAATAATTCCTATCCTTACCTTTCATACATAAACCCCCCCTTGAAATAAAAACGATCGGTTAAATATTCACTACTAATGTAATTCTTCCATATTCTCGTGGGATCGACCCTAACTTCAGTTAGATTCTATATTTGACAACAGTTGCATTATACTTCATAAAAGAGGTGTAATTTGGGCGTATAAAGTTTTGATGCCATTGCCGAGGAATACGGTATAAAAATTGTCTTTAGTGTTTATTTTTATTTGTAGTCTTGATTTATTTTTTTTACTTTTTTTGTATTTCTTTTATTTTACCACTCTTCTTGAGATGACATCTAAAAAAGTGTGGAGTGATAGGTGTTCTTGTAATTCTTGTGCTTCTGATGGTGTTGAGTCCTAACGCATACGTAAGTGTACGCAGTCATACAAGTAATATAGGATTGTAAGTCCAGATATCGTACCCACAGGGACTTGTCGATTAACTATTTTACTAAATTAAACTAGTTCTTATTATTTATTCAAGCGTAAAAATCCAATGGTGAATTTATTCTTAACTAATCTAGAAATAAAAAGAAGAAGTTAACTAATGAAAAATTAACCAAACAAAGAGCGGATTTTCACGTAACCAATGTGATGAAATTGATCTAGGACTATGGATTTGCTAACAATTATGTTGAATAAGCAATTTCATCACTTGTTTGTTTCTCTAGTTGTTGATTTCGGGGTTGATTTTACAACTAGGGTCTCTCGGGCCTCTAGTTGCCTATTCAAAATAGCATCACAACTACATCGTTAAGCGGGGATGTGACATCTTATTCCGAACGCTTTTATATATCTTCCTGTATAAACCAAACAAAGCGTTCTAGGTATATTCCTATCCTAGTCGCTAACCTACCCTTTACGTTTCAAAAGAGAGGTCTTGCTCCTTATATTCTTTGTTCTATCTCAATGATTCTTTTTCCGGGTTCACAAAGAGATTATAGATTTATTTTAATGGTAGATAAGCATTAAAATAGTAAGTACAAGAATATAAGAACAACTAATATGATAAACAAATAATCGAATCAATCGTATACTAAACAATCATGTAGTTAGCTACCATAATCCTAGAACGAGAAGTTTAACTCCACATAGACATGGAGTGATTACAACAAATCATCCAAAGAAAAAACGTAAAAAATAAATAAAGGAGAAGGAAAGATGAAACCAATATCTTCGACCTCCACGGCGACTCCTAGCTCTTCGTAGGTCAAAAGTTATGTAAAATTTGTGATTGGGGATGTATTTATAGAGTATGAGGAAAATAACCCCTTTTCCTACTTGGATATGGAGTAGGAAAAAGCTGGAAAGTTTCCATGTTTGGGCCTGGGGGGACGCACCACCATAGCGCCAACTTCAGTCTTCTGAAGTTTGGGGCCTGGGGCGACGCACTACCAATGCTCCAGCCACCCCCATCAGTAGTTTGGGGGCTGGAGTGGCGCGCCAGCAGTATGCCACAGCCCATATTTTCTTCATTTGCTCTCTTTTTGTTCCGAAACTTTGCTAACTCCTTTCCAATGCTTTTATGCTTCCATTTTGGCTCTCATGGGTTTTTTTCTCCATATTTTCGCTACAAGGCATCTAATCACATATATTAGCTCATAATCAAGAATATGCAAATAATCATAGGGATATACATCACTTGTGACCTCAAAACAAGGCTAAACATGGGTGAATGAGGCAAGCGGGCATATAAATATGCCTTTGTTTGTCCACGAACAAATCACTACACAACCTATAAAATTTCACATATTAAGATATCAATTGAATAGGTCTACTCACATCCAAGTTAACTAGACAGTTTAATCATGACCCATAATCCACTCAATATGCATACATCAATCATACTTTCACAGACCCTCCATTGAAACCACACAACCTCTAAAACTTACTCTTCATGTGATATAAGGCTAACTTGATCATGTGTGAAGATAGCCATCATTAGTACACCAAATTGTCATCATTTTGTTCCCTCACATTTAAGTTGGGCATTGATTTTATGAATTATTCTTATGTTGGGCATTTTATGTGGACGATTAAAATGGTTGAAAGTTGAAGAAATTTGGGGAAGAAACGAATTAAAAATGATAAATCATATAAGGAAATCAAGCAGGCAGCTTAATAGATTAAATTTAATATAATAATATATATATGAGAAGCCATCCATTGAAATTGAAATTTCAACAGAAGACTGGACACGTGGCAGCTAATTATTCTTAAGGCGGCAACAAGTAGCAGCAACGTGACGTGCAAACTCAATTCAATTGGGTATTGGTTTCCCAATTCGTTTTGGACTCAGTTATTTTATTTGTGGCTTTTTACTACATCTATAATAGTCCATAAAAATAGTTTTTAGAGGAAAACCGATATACGTTTTTTTACTTTTAACTTTGTAAGCTAAGAAGAGTAAGAACCTCCGTGGAGGCCGGAGAATTTTAGTTTATTCTATTCTTCTCCTTTATTATTTATTTGTGTTCTTGGATAATATATTTTGCTACCTTGAAGTAATTTTCATGGTTAATACAAGTATGTCTTTTATTATGTATTATTCTATGATTCTTGCAAGCATGAGTAGCTAAACATCATAACTAAGTTTGTGGAAACCATGATGAATAAAGAAATGTAGGTTAAAAAGTTAATGATTCTAGGAAGGTGTTTATGCATGTATTGTTCTTCCCTTCGCTTTGATTTCTTTTTAACGGTGGCCAACATTAGAACTCACCTTATTCTTACTTGCCGAATAATGGAGGTAACGAATGGGAAAAGTGATGTTTACAACGGAGATTTAAGGATACAAACCCTCATCTAATAGCTTGACCTTGTACGGGAATAGCTAATCTAGGATCAAGGGTAAGGGTTAGTAAAGCATAAACCCGGGGCCGGACCAAGGCGCATGGTGAAATTCATCTATCTGAGGGACCAACTATTTAGGTGAACCTAATTTACCGATCTTACATGTTAAGCACCAGAATAGATCATTAATTGTGTATATCTTCTAACTTATGAAATCATGGTAAACACAGTCCTAGTTACCTTTAATTCTTTGGACACAGTTAAATATTAAATTACTAATAATTCCTATCCTTACTTTTGATACATAAACCCCCTTGAAATAAAGATGATCGATTAAATATTCACTACTGACGTATTTCTTCCATATTCCTCGTGGGATCGACCCTAACCTCAGTTAGGTTCTATATTTGACAACGATCACTTTATACTCCCTAAAAGAGGTGTAATTTGGGCGTATCAAGTCTTCTTGCTCGTGACTTCAAGGAATTCACTCTGTAGATTTTGTTTCCTTCCCTTGTGGTAAGCGATTTATCCTTTTTTTATTTTCTTTCTTCAATTCCATCCTTAAATCTTCACTTGAGCGGTCTGTTTTGAGCCCTTTCTCTTGGCCAAACTCGCTCAAATTTTGAGCATGCACTCTTGGGATTGTTGTGATTATCATGCTTTTTTCTAATTTTTTTCAGGTTGTGGGCCCCACGGGTCTACTTTTTACCAGAATTTCGACCCGGCTACACCTGTAGCATTATGGGTATCGTTGGTTTTACATTGACACACAAATTATTGTGTTGATAGTATTTTTGTAAAGTGGAGATTTTATGTGCAGTTTGAGCGTGGACGACACCGTTCCCGCAGTAAGTTGTCGGACGACAGGTAGGTTATGGCTTTTCCTACCTAGACTCGGTTTATATAGGCTATAACTACATTAATTAGCTTTCTTGGATTGGTTTTCTAGGTTGGCACCCTCAGACCTTGTCTGCCTTTTTCATTTGTTTATTTCTTGCGTTGGTTATAGTATTCGTGTAGTATTGCTATTTCACCCTTGTGTCCTAGTGTGGCCTTTGTTTATGACTCTGGACTATAAATGGTGGGATATTTGGGAATGTCCGTGAGTCCCAGACATCATGAACTCACTTTAGGCTGGCTATCTGTGCTGTAGAGCTGCTTGCGCCTGTGCCGGGATGATAAGGATGTTTGTGAGCCAGTTTGGGCTAATCTATTGTTTGCGAGCATATCATTCATAAAAAAGGATTTTTCTACATGTTTTAATTCTATTTTGGCTTCATGCCTACTAAAATAAGTTTTCTAAAGTTTGCATGGCCTCGAGGGCCCATTTTTGGTATAAATGATGATAAAATGAGATTTGGTATTGACTGGTAGATTCTTCTTGAGATAAAAGTGGTTCTATGTTGAATTTCTCACTAGTTTTTTACTGATACTAGACTTGGCTATGCCGGAGTGCTAGGCATGTTTTACGATGGTTTTAGAATCGAATATGCTCCGAGCACCCATTGAGAGGGTTATTGAGGCTTGATTACTGATTTTAGACCCGAATATACTTTGGGCACTATTTGAGAGGGTCCTTGAGACTTCTACTACTAATTTAGGCCCAGTTTGATTCTGATCATGTACTACGAGGTTCCGAGTATTGAGCTACTCTTTGAGATTGTGTAGTAAATCGAGTATTGATTAGTGTATCTCGGTATTGTGTGGCTTAGTTACTCCATCCTAGGGTTATACTTGAGAGGCTACTTTGCATCTATTCTTAGCTTGAAATTTATGTCTTAAGCATGATTCTTTTAGTATATGGCTTCTAATTTGATTATTGGCTTGCTTCCCTTCTTTCCCTATTTACTTCAAGTTGTCGGTATACTGCCCTTCTCCTTAAACTCTCCCTTTATATATATATATTGTTGTTGCAAGGATCCCAGGTGCGTTATTTCTTTCTTTTACCTGTGTTTCTGTGTATGTATATCTTCTGTGGCTAGCTTAGGTTGTTTGTATTCTTGTTCACTTCTGCCTGCTAGTTTCCTTGTGCTTCTTCTTTGTTTCCATAAATGCCTCCTTGTATTCTGCTATATTACTATTTTTCTAACTTATATACGCACAATTGGCCGATGATGCCTACTGGGTACCCATTGCTTAGCAATTGGTGCTCATACTACACTTCAGAATCTTTTTGTTACAGATATTTGTGTGAGGTTTTGCCTTTGACCGCATGGAGACTCGTGCAGCTTGGATATTTAAGACTAGGGTGAGCACCTAATGACCTGGGCTTGACCGCATCTCATCTCGTTGTACTGTTACTCTTTATTTTATTCAAGGCATAGTTATACTAGTCTATTTTATTACTTCTAGCACTTGTATTCTATTTAGAAGCTCTTGTACTATAGATTCCGAGTCTTGGGATTGGTGTAGTTTCTTTATATAGATATGTTCAGGTTATTTGCTTTCACATAGTTCTATCTTTATATTCTGCTTCCACTTAATTTCAGCTTATTGTACGTATTGGTTAGGTAGTAGCCCATTCCTAACTGTTCCAGGCTAGGGGGATTGGTTCGCCTACTGAGGGTTTGTAGGTGTCATCATAACCTGAGAAATTGGGTTATGACAGCTTGGTATCAAAGCCAGGTTTACTGGTGTCGTAGTACAGATGGAAATATCTTAGTAGAGTCTCGCGGATCAGTATGATGACGTCCGTATCCTATCTGCGGGAGGCTACAAGGCATTATTAGGAAAAGTTCCATCTTTTTGTCTCCTTATCGTGCGTTCCTGGCTCTATTGACTTCTAAACTTTTATTGTTTTATTCTTTCTCAGATGCCTAAGATGAGTGCAACAACGAGTGATGTCGAGGATTCAATGCATATTGCTTCAGTGATTCCGTCAGTGTCAGGATTTTAGGGTAAGAGGTTGCAACATCAGATAGGGGGTGTAGGGTCAGTGCAGTCTCTAGTAGGGTTCCATGCTACCCTAGTTCTTCAGGATACCATGGCTAGGACTCTGAGTCCTCCAGTGGGTATTTCCGTACCCGGCTCTTTTAGAAGTGCTCCAGTTAGAGTTGGGATTCCAGTCCTTCAGCATGGTTGTATGTCAGTATTGGAGTATGATGCAAGGTTTTATGAGATGGTTAGGCATACTAATAGGAATGTTCCTTCAGAGTTTGATAGAGTTCAAAGTTTTGTTGGAGGATTGATTTCACTGCTCCGTTTAGCGACCGAGCACCTGGTTATAGTTGGGACGACCTTCCTTCAGGCAGTGGATCATGCTTGGGATATTGAGGGTTTATGTCGTAAGGTATATGGTGGTAGTAGTAACAAGCGTCATTGTCAGGACAGTTCTCAATGTTCTCAAACCAGTTTCAGCTGCACCACAGATTTCAGAGGGTGGTTGTGTAGGGAATGTTGAGCAGAGTAGATAGGGTACGAGTCAGGTTCTTTGCGATTTTCCTTCAGGGTGTATTGGCCATGTTGTCCAGTAAGGTTCAGTGAGATCATCTCGTCCGACTTCTTTAAGAGGGAATTATTTCCAGTGCGGTGAGCATGGCCACTGTCTTGGGGATTTCTCACGATCGCATATCTTAGTCGACATGGTTGTTATGATTATAGGGTGATCGGTCATTATTCTAGAGATTGTCCCCAGATGGTTAAGCCTTCAACATCGGCTACTAAGTCCAGTGGTAGACATCGCCAATCCAATTCCCCTCTTGGTAGGCTAGAGGTAGAGGTTCCCAATGTTGTTGCTTCAAGTACGACTCTATTCACCTTTGGTTGGTGATAGCTTTGTCCGCATTGTGATTCTCTCCTTTTCATGTATTTGCTTAAGTTCCTTCCTGTTTTACTTATTTGTTCTTTTACTGTTTGAGTCATAGTTCTATTCATGTGTTTTTTTGTAGTTCATTTCTTATTAGTAGTGGATGGGGTGAGTTGTCCAAGAAAGGTGTTTACCCGAAGTTGTGACCCGTGGGTAGGTTTTTGTTAGCTTCTTTCCTAGTTGATTTTTCTTCTAGTTTGGTTATGGTTCTAAACCTGGCTTGAATCTTCCTTTTCTAGAGGTCCTAGATAGTTGTTGCTTAGGCCGTTATCTAGTGTTGCTAGAAGTCCTTCTATTATTTTAGTGTGGTACCAGTGGTGGTGCCGGAGATTGAGGTTTTGTCTTAAGTCACGTGGTGTTGGTTATGCTCCTTGTTTGGTTGGTTATGCTCCTTGTTGGTTATGCCGGAGATTAAAGTCATTCCTCCTTGTTTGGTTGGTTTAGGAAGTTAGCCGGCTGGGGTTGTCTCCTTTCTTCCTTCTGCTTCAAGCCCGATATGAGATGTTCTCTCTTGTTTTCCCCAGCCCCTATTAGGATAAGTTTTGGTCGTAGTTTTCTTGTCAATTTCTTGATTATACCATTGTGGTCGGGTTTTGGCTTTATCTATTGGGCTAAGTGTTGATTGTAGTGTCATATTTGAGGTTTGACTGTGGAATTGTGGCATTATGGTTGGATTTTAACTATAGCATTTTTTTTGAGTTAGTCATTCAGCCTACCCTTGTTTCGTCGTATCAAGTGTTGCTGGTAAGAGCTGTGAGAACTAAAGGAATAGCTCCAGGTCTTATTTGAGAGAAAGCCTGTTAGGTTCGGCGTATCCTAAGAAATAGTTTCATTTGGGTTGCAAAGGAGGGTGATGACTCCTTGTGTGGATGTGTGTGTTCTAATAACTGACCGATGTGACGACTGAGAGTTTGCTTGAGTTTGTGTGTTGATGACGTTATTTGATCGATTACAGATTACAAAGACCTTTTCTTTGATTGGTTCGAGGTCAGATTTCCTTCTAGTATAAGATCGAGGCAGTGCTCCTTTTTAGTACTACATTCGAAAGCTTGTTGCATCGAACAAGGTTTCCTTGTCATATTCTTTAGAGGATCCAAGTTTCAATAGCATCTATGGATTGGGCAGATTATGTATTCATGTCCTAGTTGGCTCCAATTCTATAAATGTCTTTCGATGGTGGATGAGTCTACTCGTGGGTTTGGCAGGGGCATTGATTGATAAAATTGGTGATGGATTTCAGAATCGTGGATTAGCATACTACTTTGGGTGGTTTATGGGAGTTTCTCTTTAGTTGCAGCATCCTTGTGCCGAGAGGCAATGGGTGAGGGCAACTTGCCTTCTTTACTTTAGTTTCAGAGTTGCTGTTGGACCTGGACATACAGTCCTTGGCTAACCATTGGGTTAGGCTGGACATTCCTGATTTCAGCGGCGTTCTTAATAGTACGAGGTTCCTTATACCTTGGTTGGATAGACTCAATGGCATAAGTTCGGGAATCAGTAGTGGTGTATGCTATATGTGTCCGGGTTGTGCGGGTTGAAGTTGGCAAGACTACTTTAGGTTATAATAGTACTCCAAGACTAATGGTCACCTTGGTGATCTCGAGGCTTAGAGGTTTGAATGGGTTTGTTCTCCCAGAGATAATTTAGTGTATGCGATTCCAGTGCTATTTTGGCTCGGTCAGTGTGGACAAGAAGTTTGGTTTGTTGTATGCTTCAGAGTTATTGGTTTGTGTACATATGTAGTATAGCGACTGTTTCGAGCCAAAGGGAGTGAGTTAGAAGGTGAAGACTTTGCCAATAGCTAGGTGGCGACCTTGTAGTTCAGACACCCTTTCTTTGCCTATAGGGTATTTGGACTTGATATTTGCGGCATGGTGGACTTCTTCTTGAGGTGAGACTAGCAAGGTGATTTTGAAATTTTAATAATGTTTGGTGTTTGGAGCATCAGTGGTATTTCCGAGTGTTTGGATCTTAGTGATGGCTACGAACCTCGTGGTAGGCTTACCACACTCCTTACAGGGTCTTGGTTCTAGTTTGGGTCAATTGGGAAGGTTGCCCTGGTTCATTTGATTTTAGTCATTTCAAATTTAACACAGATTAGCAAGGTTGGGTTCGTTCTATAGTCAAAAGGTTCTCCGTCGACGGAGGATGATCATACATGCCTTTCCCAACACTAGTGTGCAAGCTTCAGCCGAGTTCGGATGGTTGGTTCAGACAGTTGGTTCAGATGGGTTCAGGTAACGAGGTTTGTAACACTCCAAGATAACTAAGCTAACATTTGCACATTATTCTACCATTTCGTGATAAAAAGGATTAGTCTCTACTTTACGCTCCCTAAACTTGAATTTTTGCGACATTTGGCAAGTTGCTTGCCTTAAAGTAAGATGGTATTTTACGAAATTGTATCGGGGTATTTACGTAAACTACTACAACTATATTAATATCCAAAAAACACTATAAAATATTGGAGATATTTAGCATTTGGGGCAGCCAACTTTTAATTTTGGACAGCCACCTTTTTAAGAAATATATATTCTAGTTTAGGTGTTAAAATATATCACCTCCTCTATGATTTCGGTTTCTTAAGGCTAAGGAAACCCTCTGAACTCTCTCTCAATCATAATCCCCCACAAAATCACCTAGAAAAACTTGTTCTTTCAGCTAGAACACAAGACAATCATTCCCTTGCAGTAAGTAATCCAAACTCGTTTTTGAAACTGTGTAGCTGTTAGTAATATTAAAATATCTTGTTGTGTAGAAATCTGTTTTGAGTGAACAAATATATTTTGGAAATCTATTACATAAATCTATAAATATTTTTGTTTATGTCAAAAGCTGATTTTTCTGTAATGGGTTCTAAAAAGGAGACGCAACACAGGGAAAGGTTTTGCCAGTTTTACTGATTTAGGAACCTTCTGTGTACTACTATTAGTATTTTGAGCTTATCGTTTTGTCAAAAATATATTTTGTGATTATTTCTGACTCCTTGCGACCCTAAGACATGGACCTACAACATTGGTAAAGAGTATAAAGCCTAGTTGTGTTGTTTACCTATTAAAAACTGAGTCACAAAATAAGGCAGTCAGGCTGTCAAGATTCACGATTTTGGGAATTTGGTGCGATTTGCACAAACTAGGCTCACTTTTGATATCTATCCTGTTCATTTTCAGCTGCTGAAATTGCTGAATATTAAATGAGTATTTGATTGTGTATTCAAGGTGTTTATACTCTTGTACAAGCTAAAGGAATTTGATTGAGGATGTTGACGCACTTGTTGGTCTATGATTTGAACTCGTCAAGTTGTGGTAGGACTATTTATGTTCTAAAAAGCCAATCTTTGTGTATAAACTTGAACTTGTATTCTCATTGCTTGCTAGAATATTTTTATTATTGTCTTGGAACTTTTGTTTGCTTTCTCATGACCTTATATCAATATATTGGTATTTTTGAATTATTGTGAGAGATTCGTTAATTCGCCTACTTGTACGGATTACTCGATAATTCTGCATTCTTGTTGGGACTTTCTCCTTCTTGTGGTAGTGACTATGTTGTTGTATAGGCATGCCTCTTGATTTTGATCTTTGTCCATCTTGACTTTGGATTTGTGGTTCATCTTAATTATGGAAAACTATCTATTTAAGTATGAACTAGAAAGCCATTTTTAATATGGTTTTTGATTCTCTTGATTATTGGGTTTCGGCCCTACTTGATATAGGGCTTCGGTTCTTCTTGACATTTGATTATGCTCTGTGTGATGTCATGACGTACATATTGGGTAAAGTTTATTATTTGACATCTCATGAAATAGTTCTATGAACTTTCTTGACACATGACGTACCTTAAGTTTGTGGTCTAGGACTTTTGTTTGAGACATGTTAGTACATTTGTTCTTTTTAGGACTTCTTAGATAATAACCATTTATGCATACGTGGATAATATACTTTGTTTAGTAAATTGTGCATATGCATCATGTATATGTCCCTAATGCAATGTGATTTTCTCTTTTGAAGGAATTGAGTTATGGCCTCTTCATCTAATAGACCTATGGAAGCTGCTCGTGAGGGTTCAGATAACTCTATCTCCCAACCTCACTTACTAGAATGGGTTGGATAACATCATGCTGATCATGATTTCCCTTGTACCAGTGAATTTGAAATGGGAAACAATCAGGGTGCGAGAGTTGAGTCATATCCTCATATGGGTTATAGTTCTCATATTATGAATCTTCATTTTCAATAGATGGCTGATTTCTTTCATCACTTGGCTGGAACAATGCATGACCCTAATAAAAAGAACTATGATAAAATAAGAAAAATGGGTGGAGTTGAGTTTGAAAGAAGTGTTGATCCTACTGATGCTGAACAATGGATTGAGTGTATGAAGAGGATATTTGAGAAACTAGAGTGTTTGGATGCTTGTGACTGGTGGGTAAGTGTACCAAATGCCAAAGCAAAACCTCCATTGCTTACTTCAGATGATTTTGTTAAAGAGTTCAGAACAAAATATATACCACCTGCTTATTATGATGCAAAGAAAAAAGAGTTTTTGAACTTAAGGCAACGGAGCATGTCTATTGTTGGGTATCAACAAAAGTTTCTCAAGCTTTTTCGCTATGCTAGAGGTAATATTAATGAAGAAAAAAATAAGTGCAGGCTCTTTGAAGACGATTTGAATGATTCCACCTAAAGAATGTGGCGATACTACTACATGAGAAATTTTGCAAACTAGTTTCAGCTGCCCTTATTTGGGAAGGAGTTAATAAGGAAGAAGCGAGTAGAAATGAAAACAAATTCAGGAGGCCTAAATCAGATTACGAAGGTCCATCAAAAAGAAGCAGGTTTGATGATTCAAGGGCTGGTAGTGTTAACAATTCAGCTCAACATAAGAAGAACAAATCATATTTCTCTATGGCTAGCAGTCTAAATTTTGGCCAAGGCAAGACTCGCGTACCCACTTGTGCACAATGTGGGAAGAATCACTATCGTACTTGTTGGAGGGATTCTGGTGCATGTTTTAATTGTGGGGAATTTGATCATAAGGTTATGGATTGTCCAAATCCTAAGCCTGCTCCTTCTTTGCGTACTGAAGGCTCCATTTAGAAACCTACTATTAATCCTCCTCAAGGAAATAGAGGTGCAAGATCTAAAAACACACAAGCAACGGATCTAAGTGGAGCTAATCAAGCTAGTGGGTCAAGAGCAACTGCACGAGCTTATGCCATGAGACAGAGGCATGACTAAGATGGACTAGACGTGGTTGTCAGTAAATTTTATTTATTGGCTTATGTGTTGTTACATTATTTGATCCTGGTTCTACACACTCCTATGTTTTCTCATCAGTTGTTTTTCCTGAAAATGTGAAATCTGTGAGACTTATCTATGATGTTCTTATCGAAAGTCCTTTGGGTCATCAGGTTATTTGTAATCGCATTTATCAAGTTTGCCCCTTCACGATTCAAAATCTAGTCTTCCCTGCTGATTTGATTGAAATGCCTTTCCAAGACTTTGATATTATTTTTGGGATGGATTGAATCTATAAATACCACGCAGTGGTGGATTGTAGGTCAAAGCGTGTGACTTTTAAAGATCCTACATTTTCACACATCATTGTTCAAGGTGAGAGATCACTAACATCTAATATTATTTCGGTGGTCTTTGCAAGAAAGATGATTCGTCAAGGCTGTGATGCCTATCTTGCTCATATAGTTGATACACGTTTGGAGAGTCCTAGCCTTAAGAAAATACCTACAATGTGTGATTTTCCTAATGTCTTCCCGGGTTGCCTCCCAAAAGAGAAGTTGAATTTCTGATAGAGCTTGTTCCTGGGACTACTCCTATTTCTATAACTCCCTAAAGAATGGCTCTAGCAGAATTAAGGGGGTTGAAAGTTCAAATGAAGGAACTTCTTAAAAAGGGTTTCATCCATCCTATTGTTTCTCCTTGCGGAGCACCTGTCTTATTTGTAAAGAAGAAAGATGGCACTCTTAGGCTTTGCATTGACTATAGATAATTGAACAAGATAACAATCAAGAAAAGATATACACTGCCTAGGATTGATGATTTAATTGACCAGCTGAAGGGTGCTAACTTATTTTCAAAAATTGATTTGAGGTCTGGGTATTTCCAACTGCGGGTAAGAGATCAAGATGTTCCCAAAACTGCCTTTAGAACTCGATATGGTCAATATGATTTTTTGGTGATGCCATTCGGGTTAATGAAGGCTCCTGCGGTACTCATGGATCTAATAAATCGAGTATTTAAGCCCTATCTTGATCAATTTGTGATTGTCTTTATTGATGATAAACTAATATATTCCAAGAATAATGAAGATCATGATAAACACCTCCACATTGTTTTACAAATTTTGCGGGAGAAAGGGCTTTATGCTAAGCTTTCTAAATGTGAATTTTGGCTCAGTGAAGTGGCTTTTCTAGGACATGTTGTGTCAGCTAAAAGTGTGAAGGTGGATCCTAGTAAGATTCAAGCTGTTGTTGAATGGAATCCACCTAAAAGTCCCACAAAAGTAAGAAGTTTCTTAGGCTTAGTAGGATACTATAGAAGGTTTGTGAAAGGCTTATCCATTATAGCTTCGTCTTTGACTAATCTTTTGAAGAAAGAAGTCAAGTTTACTTGGGATGACAAATGCCAAGAGAGCTTTGAAACTCTTAAATCCTTGTTGACACAAGCTCCTATACTTACTCAACCGACTGAAGAGAAAGAATATGTGATATACAGTGATGCTTCTCATCGTGGTCTCGGTTGTGTTTTGATGCAAGAAAGAAAAGATATTTCTTATGCCTCTCCAAAATTGAAACCACATGAATTAAATTATCCTACTCATGATCTTGAACTTGCTGTTATTGTGTTTGCTTTGAAAATTTGGAAGCATTACTTTTACGGAGAAAAGTGTAATATATTTACTGATCACAATAGTTTAAAGTACATGGGTACACAAAAAGAGCTGAACTTGAGACTACGAAGATGGCTGAACTCATCAAAGATTATGACTGCACAATTATATATCATCCGAGAAAAGCCAATGTGGTTGCAGATGCCCCAAGTCATAAATCCTTTGAAGTTTATCTTTAAGTCCATTGCCCTTGCTTCTTGAGTTAAGAGCCATGAATGCTTATCTTGCACTTAATTCTGATGGTTCATTTGTTGCTAATCTTAAAATCAAGGAAATATTACTTGAATAGGTGAAAGAAGCACAAAAATTAGATGAGAAGCTTGGAAGATTAATCAAAAAAGTTCAAAATGGGAAAAAACTTTATTTTACATTGAGAGAGGATGATGTCCTATTTTATCAGAATCGGTTATGTGTTCCTAATGATGAAAATTTGAGGAGAGAAAGTTGTAACGAAGCACATACTTCACCATATACAATGCATTCTAGAGGCACAAATGTGTACCAAACCATCAAAGAACACTATTGGTGGAATGGTATGAAGAAATACATTGCAGAGTTTATTTCAAAATATTTGATTTGTCAAAAAATAAAGGCTAAACACCAAGTCCCAGTTGGTTTGCTACAACCCTTGTCAATACCAGAATAGAAATGGGAGAGAATAACTATGGACTTTGTTTCTAGACTTCCTCGCACTTAAAGAAATCATGATGCAATTTTGGTTATAGTGGATAGGCTAACAAAGAGTGCGCACTTCTTGGCAATCAGGGTGGATTATTCACTTGAGCGTTTAGCAGAATTGTACATTAATGATATTCTGAGACTACATGACATTCCTGCTTCTATTGTATCTGAACGAGACCCAAGGTTTACATTTAGATTCTGGACCAACTTACAAAAGCATTGGGCACTAGGTTAAACTTTTGTACTTCTTTCCATCCCCAAACAACCAGCCAGTATGAAATGGTAATACAAGTTTTGGAAGATATGCTTCGAGCCTGCATTATTAAGTTTGAAGATATTTGTGAAAAACATTTGTATTGATAGAATTTGCTTACAATAATAGCTACCAATCAAGTATTGGCATGCCTCCTTATGAAGCTCTATATGGAAGGAAATGCTGAACTCCACTTTGTTGGAGTGAAGTTGGTGAAAAGAAGCTTATTGTTCCTGAGATTGTCAAACAAACGGAAGATAAGGTAAGAATAATCAAGGATCGTCTAAAAATTGCTTCATAAATACAAAAGTCTTATGCTAATCTTAAGAGGCATAAAATTGAGCACCATGTTGGTGATACGATATTTTTAAAGGTTTCTACATGGAAGAAGATTATGAGGTTTGGCCAAAAAGGAAAACTTACCCCTCGATTTATTGGACTATATGAAGTACTTGAGAAAGTTGGCACAATTGCTTATAAGTTATCTTTGCCACCTGAGTTAGACAAGATCTACAACGTCTTCCATGTTTCTATGCTTAGAAGATATCGCTCATATTCGTCTCATGTTCTCCCTGTTGAATCCATCGAGGTTAATCTTGACTTGATATATGAAGAAGAACCTATCCAGATCTTGGCGTATGAAGTAAAGAAACTTATGAACAAGAGAATTCCCTTAGTAAAGGTACTTTGGAGAAATCATACTGGTAAAAAAGCCACATGGGAGCGAGAGGAGGACATGCGAACTCAATGTCTGCATTTGTTTTGGGACTAGAATTAGGTAAATTTCGTGGTGAAATTTCTTTAAGGGGAGAGAGTTGTAATACTCCAAGATATATAAGCTAACATTTGCATATCATTCGATTATTTTGTGATAAAAAAGATTAGTCTCTACTTCACGCTCCCTAAACTTGAATTTTTGCGACATTTTGGAAGTTGCTTGCCTTAAAGTAAGATAGTATTTTAGGAAATTGTATCGGGGTATTTATGTAAACTACAACAACTATATTTATATCCAAAAAAACAATAGAAAATACTTGAGATATTTAGCATTTGGGGCAGCCAGCTTTTAATTTTGGGCAGCCACCTTTTTAAGAAATATATATCCTAGTTTAGGTGTTAAATATATCACCTCCTTTACAATTTCGGTTTCTTAAGGATAAGTAAACCCTCCAAACTCTCTTTCAATCATAATACCCCACAAAATCACCTATAAAAACTTGTTCTTTTAGCTAGAGCACAAGACAATCACTCCCTTATGGTAAGTAACCCAAACTCATTTTTGAAACTGTGTAGCTATTAGTAATATTAGAATATCTTGTTGTGTAGAAATTTGTTTTTAGTGAAAAAATATGTTTTGGAAATCTATTACATAGATCTATAACTATTATATTTATGTCAAAAGATGATTTATCTGTTATGGGATAAAAAATGGAGACGCAACACATGGAAAGTTCTGGCCAATATATTTGACTTAGGAACCTTCAGTGTACTGCTGTTAGTATTTTGAGCACATATTTTTGTACGAAACAAAGTTGGTGATTATTTATGACTCCTTGCAACTCTAAGAATGTACCTAAAACTTTTTGAAGACTACAAAGCCTAGTTGTGCCATTTACCTATTGAAAATTGAGTCACAAAATAAGGCAGTCAGGCTGTCCAGATTCACAATTTTGCGAATTTGGTGCGATTTGCACAAACTAGGCTCACTTTTGATATCCATCTTGTTCATTTTTACCTTCTGAAATTGTTGAATATTAAATGGGTATGTTATTGTGTATTCAAGGTGTTTATACTTTTGTACCAGCTAAAGGAATTTGTTTGAGGAAGTTGACGCACTTGTTGGTTTATGATTTGAACTCGTCAAGTGTGGTAGGACTATTTATGTGCTAAAAAGCCAAGGTTTGTGTATAAAATTGAACTTATATTCGCATTGCTTGCTGGAGTATTTTGATTATTGTCTTGTAACTTTCATTTGCTTTCTCATGACCTTATGTCAACATATTGGTATTTTTGAATTATTGTGAGAGATTATTAATTCACTCACTTGTACGGGTTGCTCGATCATTCTGCATTCTTGTTGGAACTTTGTCCTTCTTGTGGTAGTCACTATGTCCCTATATCGGCATGTCTCTTGATTCGGATCTTTGGCCATCTTGACTTTTTATTTGTGGTTCATCTTAATTATGGAAAACTATCCATTTAAGTACGAACTAGAAATCCATTTTTAATATGGTTCTTGATTCTCTTGATTATTGGGTTTTGGCCCTACTTGATACAGGGCATCGGTCCTTCTTGACATTTTATTATGCTCGGTGTGACAGCATGAGGTACATATTGGGCGAAGTTTGTTATTTGACATCTCGTGAAATAGTTCTATGAACTTTCTTGACACTTGAAATTTGAATGACGATTTTGGTACTTGTAATATACTTGTTTACTTGATTTTCATTTATATGTTATATTGAGCTGCCAATAATTTAGAAGGAAATTGGAGAAATCTATGGCTCCAAGCCCAAACTTTATACACCACTAAGCTTTGTGCTTAGCCATAGTTGTTGTATATCGTAGGTAACGCTCGAGAGAATAATTGAAGATGACCACTTGAAGAAGATATTTTAGAAAATCATATTTGCATATAGGCATCTATGTTTTGTAGTAAATTTTGGGACTTGTACATGATTCATATGTTGCACTTGTATATGTAAATTCTAGAGGCTTATTTTATTGTAGTACTGTAAATTGTAAGCTTGAATTTTGTATCATGATGGCTATTTTGAGGTGTGCAAACTCAGGTATTGTAATGTATTAAAGTAACATTTTAGTTTGTAATTTGCGAAATGGAAGAAAATAGTATTTTATTTAGTATTTGAATGTTCAAAGATGATGTACAAAATGATCATGCAGTTGTGTTTAAATTAAAAAAATGGCATTCCATAAGGTACATGCTTGATTATTTTTGAAAGGTCTGCCATCGTGAATTGAAACTCCTATATGGTCTTTCCTTGGAATTATATGAATTATTAGATGTCATAATATTGTGCCTTTAGCTCTTTTTGGATGGGCCTAATTCTGCTAAATATCTAAAAGTGATTAATATGTTTTTAATGGAGTCTCTTTTAAATACTATAGATATATATTTGTTTATGTTTCAAAAGTGGCATCCTCCCAAGAGGGTCGCTACAAGGTTGGTGTTAGACAAAGTGTTCGTCCGTTGGTTGATGGTAAGTTGGGATGAAACTACCACCGTTTTTTGAGTATGTTCTTGGGTTTAGTATTTTGGATGTCAACGGATAGTAGACTATAGCTTGACTTGGGAAGAGTTTGAGTAAAAAGGGTGACTTTGTTCATGGTTGAGTATAACAGGAACTATAGCTCTCCGATGGATTAGTTGATGTTTCAAGGGTGGCTCTAGTGTTCTGCTTATTTAAAGCTTCATGATTATGTTGCAAAAGGATTTAGGTCAGAATAAAGGGTTTTTGCGGATCAACAGGTTCATGTGTTAGAGATTTTGTTGGGGACTTTGTGGGTAAACTTAGTTGTGGTATCGAGGATTCGGGTTCTGTGTGTCGATCTCCTTGGTTCTCTGATTTTTGTATTGTGTTGGTGCTTCTGGTTGAGATTCTTGAGGGTTAGTTTTGTTGGAAGATCTTTGGATTTTTGGAGTTTAAATTTGGAGTCTAGCTTTGCTAGAGTGAGGTTAAGGTTTGGTTGCTTTTCTTTGGTTCCATTTTATTGGGTGTCATCTGGTTGAGGAGGCTACTCGGGTTGTCTGAGAGAGTAGTATGTGCTTTGTATCTGCAGTTGTTAAGCTTATGCTTTTCCCTTCTTTCTTGACTTTTGGGGATGAAAGTCCTTTCTAGTAGTGGATGATGTAATGACCGTTTTGGTCATTCTCATGTTTTTTCCTTTCTTGTATAATTAGAGCTTGCCTGTGGGGGCCCTAAGTCATTTATGGCTTGCTAGGACTGGTAGTCTGGTGCTTGGCCGTCTGTTTGGTATTTATGGTCGTTTACTTATTTTAGAGCTTCAACTTTGAGAATCGTCAACTTTAGTCAACATTCTTAGCTATCATGCTCGGAATCAAATTTTGATATTTCTGTTAGCTCCGGAGTGTGGACTTGGTCTAGTTGGACCTTTTGTCGGGATCTGGGAGCTCTTCAGCTTGGAATTCTCTCTTGTTCTGCATTTTTAGGCCAGTTAGGCTTGTTTTGTTGACTTTGGTAAACATTTGGAGAAGATGGCCTCAAATGGAAATTCCGCCATCACAGTTAGCTCTGGAATGTCGAGTTTGAGTTAGGTAGGTGGTTGGTTAGGGTCCTGGATGAGCCACGCTCATTTTGCATGTTTGGTTGGATTTATCTAGTGTTGACTTTGGTAAACATTCTTCAAAAATGACCTCGTATGGAAATTTCATCGATTCCATTGAGTCCAAAACGTCATTTCCACTATAATAGCGTTATTGGTTTTTAAATATCGGGTTCCAATTGTGCCTGAAATGCCTCGTAGAAGTTTTGAATGTTGTTGGTTTTCTACAACAGAAAATTGTTCAGCGCCAATGGCGCCTGGGCAGCGCAAACGCGCTAGCCTGTGATTTCCTTCAGCGCCAACGGCGCTTGGGTAGCGTGATTGCTCTAGCCTGTGATTTTCCCCTTCAGCACGATTGTTCTAGGATAGTTCAATTGCGCTGGTATGTGATCCTCTCTTCAGTGCGATAGCACTGGCCTACGCTCAGGCCTATAAATTTCTCCTTCTTTATTTTTTCGGCCTTTTTTTCATAATTTCCCCAACTCCAAACCATTTTTCACTCTCTAGAAATCGCTCCAAGATAAGTCTAAGCTTTGGGGAATTCTTGAAGTTGGCTAATCATTTTGCTCCCTCGTCATTTTGGTAAGCTTCTTCTTCCCCAACTTGCTTTTTCCCATAAGTAAACTCTATGGATGACCTTCTTGAAAGCTTGGGGAAAATTCTTGTTGTAGTTGCTTATCTATGGTCTGCTTGCTCGTGACTTCAAGGAATTCACTCTATAAATTTGGTTTCCTCCCCTTGTGGTAAGCAAATTCTCCATTTATTTTGATTTTCTTTCTTAAATTCCATCCTTAATTCTTCACTTGAGCAGTCTATTTTGAGCCCTTTCTCTTGGCCAAACTCGCTCAAATTCTGAGCATGCACTCTTGGGCTTGTTCTGATTATCATGCTTTTTTCCATTGTTTATTTTAGGTTGTGGATCCCATGGGCCTGCTGTTGACCCAAATTTTGACCCGACTACACTTGTAGCATTATGGGTATCGTTTGTTTCATTTTGTTGCATAGCTTATTGTGTTGATAGTGGTTTTTCCATTCCCGCAGCTTGTCGTCGAACGACAAGTAGGTTATGGATTTCCCTACATAGACTCGGCATATATAGGCTATAACTCCATTAATTAGATTTCTTGGGTTGGTTTTCTAGGTTGGTACTCTCAGACGTTGTCCGCCTTATTCATTTGTTTATTTCTTGTGTTGGTTGTAGTATTTGTGTCGTATTGCTATTTTACCCTTATGGCCTCGTGTGGCCTTTGTTTACGACTCTGGACTATAAATGGTGGGATATTTTGGAATGTCCATGAGTCCTGGATATCGAGGCTGGTTATCTATGCTGTAGAGCTGCTTGCGCCTGTACAGGACCGATAAGAATGTTTATGAGAAAGTTTGGGCTAATCTACTATTTGTGAGCATATCATTCATGAAAAAGTATTTTTCTGCATATTTTACTACTATTTTGGCTTCAGGCCTACTATCACCAGTTTTCTAAACTATGCATGGCCTCGAGCGCCCATTTTCGGTATAAATGATGATAAAACGAGATTTGGTATTGACTGGTGGATTTTTCTCTAGATAAAAGTGGTACTATGTTGATTTTCTCACTGGTTTTCATACTGATACTAGACTTGGCTATGCCAGAATGCTAGACATGTTTTATGATGGTTTTAGACCCGAATACGCTTTGGGCACCCTTTTAGAGGGTTATTAAGGCTTGATTACTGATTTTTGACCCAGATATACTTTGGGCACCCTTTGAGAGGGTCCTTGAGATTTCTACTAGTGTTTTAGACCTGGTTTGATTTCAAGCATATACTATGAGGTTCCAAGTATTGAGCTACTCTTTGAGATTGTGCGGTTTTTATATGTGGTCTACGAGTAGACATCCATGGACCCTGTCCTTCTTGGGAAACTGGCTACGGGCCGACGCACATGCCAGGAGAAGGGATGTACAGTGGAGTAGAGGTACACGAGCAGTGTCCTTCGATCAGTCCTGCCTCTATTGGGCCTTTGGGGTACTAGAGGGAGAACATATGGGTTACTATTACACCAGATTAATCATATTATAATCATGCATATTGTATTCCAATTCCACCCTTGTTTGCTATTTGCTCAGTGTACGCTCCGGTAGTATAAGATGCCGAAGGGTTTGTTTTCACTTGATTGTGTTCCTCGGTTGTATGGGCAGTCGTTGGGACTGTGATAGATTATATTACTCCTTTCATTTCTTAGAGCTTGTTTTGACCTTTGGTTACCTATGGATTAGTGGTTATTAGCCTGTTGAGGCTCCATCTTTTGGACTGAGATTATTGAGGGGCTAATGAGTCATATATAATCGAGGTTCTATTTGTGTAGCCTTCTGAGTGGTTGTGGGGTGTCATATTATATTCCTTGTCATGGGTTTGATTAGTGGATCTCGGTATTGTGTGTCTTAGTTACTCCATCCTAGGGTTATACTTGAGAGGCTGCTTTGCGTCTATTCTTACCTTGAAATTGATGTCTTAAGCATGATTCTGTTAGTATATGGCTTCTAGTATGATTATTGTCTTGCTTTCCTTCTTTCCCTATTTACTTGAGATTGCCGGTATACCACCCTTCTCCTTAAGCTCTCCCTTTGTATATATATATTGTTGTTTTAAGGATCTCAGGTGCATTCTTTCTTTCTTTCACCTGTGTTTCTGTGTATGTATATCTTCTTTGGATGGCTTAGGTGTTTTGTATTCTTGTTGACTTCTACCTGCTAGTTTCCTTGTGCTTCCTCTTTGTTTCTGTAAATGCCTCCTTGTATTATGCTATATTACAATTTTTATAACTTATACGCGCTCAATTGGCCGATGATGCCTACTCGGTACCTGTTGCTTAGAAATTGGTACTCATACTACACTTCTGCATCTTTTTGGTTCAGATATTAGTGTGAACTTTTCCATTGATTATGTGGAGAATTGTCAGCTTGGATATTCGAGACTATGGTGAGCACCTGACGACCGGGGCTTGACCGCATCTCATCTCGTTGAATTGTTACTCTTTATTTTATTCAAGGGACAGTTGTACTAGTTTATTTTGTTACTTCTAGCACTTGTATTCTATTTAGAAGCTCCAGTACTATCGATACCTAGTCTTGGGGTTGGTGTAGTTTCTTTATGTATATATGTTCAGGTTATTTGCTTCTGCATAGTTCTATCTTTATATTCTGCTTCCACTTAATTTCAGCTTATTGTGCATATTGGTTAGGTAGTATCCCATTACTAACCATTCTGGGCTACGAGGATTGGTTCACCTAGTGGAGGGTTGTAGGTGCCATCATGACCTAAGAAATCGGCTTGTCACAGGAATGATGTCTTAGGTATGTCCTCCACCCTTATATTTAACTGGTGGTAGTCGGACCTCAAATCTATCTTTGAAAGCATGATTGAACTGTGAAGTTGATCAAACAAGTCATCTATGTGTGACATCGAATACCTATACTTCACAGTCACCTTATTCAGCTGCCGATAATTAATACACTTCTACATCGACCCATCTTTCTTATTCACAAACAGAAATGGAGAACCCCACAACGACACACTAGGCAAATCTTTAGCAAACAAATCCTGGAGCTACTCCTTAAGCTCTCTCAACTCAGCTTGAGCCATACGGTGAGGAGAAATAGAAATGGGGCTGGTGCCCGGCTCTAACTCAATAGAAAAGTCAATATCTCTCTCAATTGGAAGGCCTGGCAGGTCAGTGGGAAACATATCTAGAAAATCTCTAACCACGGGAACCAACTCAGGGGAAGAAGTGCCGGCACTAACATCTCGTACATATGCTAGATAAGCCAAACATTCACGAGAAATTAACTTCCTAGCTCGAACACAAGAAATTATCCCAGATGGTGTGAGGCTGACAAAATCCTGCCACACAAGCGGGGATATGCCGGGCACGGGTATGGTAACGATCTTGGCATAGCAATCCAAAACCACACGGTAAGGGGATAACAAGTTCATGCCCAGAATCACATCAAAGTCTATCATATGAAGAATCATCAAATCACCCCAAGTCTCCAAATCACAAATAGAAATCATACAGGAAATCACAATCCAACCCACTACTAATGAATATCTTACTTGGGTCGAAACAGATACAGGTATAAATAGTGGCTCACTAGCCAAACCCAAACAAGGCATAAAGAAGGCAGAAACATACGAGCAAGTAGATCAAACATCAAATAAAACCAAAGCTGACTGGCGGGATATAGAAATCGTACATGTGATCATAGCATCCGAGGCCTCTTCCTACGGTCTCCCAGAGACCACATAAAACTAAGAACGACATCCACCTGACTGATCGCCATCCCTACTACCTACCCTACCACATGAGGCATCACTACGACCCATAAACACTATCTCTCTTAGCTGGTGGTTGAGCTATATGGATAGGATGAGAAGGCAGAGGAGCTGGCTAAACTGTACCCCGCTGGAGGCAATTTCTAGCAAAGTGACCGATGACCCTACACTCATAACAAATCCCTGACGGCCTACCCTGCCTGGATGAACTAGCTACACCAGTGTGGCCACCATAACTTGATGCCCTAGAAATTGTCCCTTTTGAGTCTGATCAACATAACCTTGCTGGGTACTCTGACCCTGTTCAAACTTAGAACCACCCGAAGCATGAAGTGATGCTTGTACCGGCCGACTAGACTTACCCTAGTGCTGCTGTGGCTGATACCCTCAGGCCCACTGGCCTAAACCTATACCACTATAATAGGAACTACTGTAGCTACCTTGGTGATGTGGCCTCTTATCTCTGGCCCCCAGATCATGATGGTGCAAATCCTCAATAGTGCAAACATAGTCCACTATAGTTTTGAAGGATCGACCGCTAGCAAATAACACCTCAGTTTTCTGTTTGAACTCTAATCTCAACCCCCAAAAAAATCTATGGACTTTTTTGGGCTCGATAAGGATAATCATGGCCCCAAATAGAGCAAGCTCATGGAAGCGAGTCTCATACTCAGATACACTCATAGAACCCTGCATAAGTATAGTGAACTACTCCCTATGATGCTCCCTATCGCTCTGTGGCAAGAACATGGCCATAAAGGCCTCAAGGAACTCTGACCAAGCTAACAGAGGAGACAAAGATGGTCTGCAAGCAACCTGGGCCCTCCACCATAACTTAGTTGGGCCCTCTAACTGATAAGTAGTGTATCCAACACTGTGAGTCTTCAACAAACCCAAATAGTGTAGCATCTCCTCACATGTAGAGATAAAATCATATGGATCCTGACCAGGTGTACCAGCAAATCTAGGTGGAGCCAATCTCAGAAATCTACCTAATTCCTTCTGCTTCGTCTCTATCATAGCTGGGCGAGGAGCAAGAGGTTGCACAATAGATGGTACCAGAATAACCTCAGCACGGGAGCCACAGTAGTAGGGTGCACTCTTAAACTTTGTACACCCAGGGCTGCTCAGGGCTGCTCTTTGAGTGGATATTTGTTCGGCCTCAGATGGCTGACCCTCTATCATACCCAACAACTGTAGGAGTAAACCCCGAATATCTGACGAAGGAGCTAGGGGTGATGCTTGCACTAGTGGTACCTGGGCTATCCCCTGGTCCACATGTGGCTACTCTAGGACAATCTTGGGCTCATACTCAGGCTCAATCTCGACCCTAGTAGCTGTACTAGGCGCTATTGCTTGGGCACGTCCTTGACCCCTACCTCTACGACTTCCCCAGAACCTAGCTGGAGTCAGGTGCACTGTAGTCAAAGGCTCAGCCTTGCCTGATATCGACGATCTCGTACGAACTATTTGCAGGACAATGAACTAGAATAAGTGAGTTTTCAGAAAACCATCAAGGATAAGATGCACGATATAGAATCAATAAGAGAGTCATATTTCCTAAGATGCCACTGTAGCCTCTCCAAGATTGAGTACAGATGTCTCCGCCCAATTCTGTAGGACTCTACTAGATATTGGCTCCTACACCGATGACACCAGTGAACCTAGTCTCTGATACCAAGCTATCATGACCCAATTTCTTGGTCATGATAGCACATACAACCCTCATGTAGGTGAATTAATCTATGTAGCCTAGAACGGTTAGTAATGGGCTACTATCTAGCTAGCATACAAAAGAATAGTATAAATAGCAGAAGTAAAGGAAATAAATGAAAAAATAAGCATCTAGAACATATATAAACGAACAAAAGCTAAACCAATCCCATGACCTAGTATCATAGTGTAAGAGCTAGTACTAAATATACAGAGTGCAAAAGGGGCTAAAAGAATATATGCATCTGTATTTGAATAACAAAAGAGTACAAGATACAAAAGATGAGCTAAAATCTAAGCCCCGGTCATCAAGAGCTCACCCTCAGCCTTGGATAGTCTAAAATCACCCCGCACAAGTCTCCATGAATCAGCGGTGATGGCCTACACTAGGATTTGCACCAGGAAGATGCAAAGTGTAGTATGAGCACCAATTGTGAAGCAACAGGTACCCAATAGGCATCATAGGTCGACTTAGTGAATATAAGATATAAAAGCAATAAATAGCATAAAATGAAACAAGTAGTCACAGAAACAAACGGATAGGTACACGGGAGCTAGCACAGAATAATACAAGAAGAAAACAACATACTTAACTAGCTACTAGAAATATATATCTCACATAAACAGGTGAAGGAAAGATAGAACGCACCTGGGGTCCTTGCAATAACAATATATATAAAGAGAGTTTTAGGAAGTAAGTTGTATACCGGTAACCTCAAGTAAAAAGGGAAGGAAGGAAAACAAGTAAACAAACTCATGCTTGAAACCCAATTCTAACAACTACCTCATGCTAATAATACACTTTCAAAGAAGGAATAATCAACCAATAATCCAAGCATATCTATGAAGTGAACAAGAAGTATATACAACACGACTCCCAAATGTGAATCATCGAATAAGAACCCGAATATAGCCAAACTCAGAATCAGAAACACGATAGGATAATAATAGTCTACCTATAGTCCCAACGGGAGCCCATACACCCGAGGAACACATGCAAGTGAATACAAACCCTCCGTCATCCCATACTACTGGAGTGTACACTCAAAAAACAACAAACAAGGTTGGAATATCATGCAAATGAATGATACGATGCAATTGTGAAAACTAGGTAGAACTGTAAATCTATATGTACCTCATACAGCGCCTATGGTCCCAGCAGGTAGGATCGATGGAAGTACATGACCCGTATACCCCTCCTCTAGCACACTCAGCACATAGCCCCTGGTGGTGCAGATCGACAAGGTCCATGGAGGTCCTCGACCATATACTAAACCTCATAATCTCAATAAAGTAGTCCAGAGTGTATCTGGATCCGAGTAACTAACCAAAGTCTCAAAAATGCATGCCCAGAACCTATCTAGGTCTAAAATAGTGAATCAAGTCTCAAACCCCCACAAGGGTGCCTGGATGTAACCGGGTCCAAAATTATAGTAAAACCAAGCTGACGCACGGCTCGACCGAGTCTAGTATCATTTCAAATCAGTGGAAAACCATGTATAGAATACAACTCAATCGAGTCTAGTATAAGTAGGAAAACAATGATAAATAATCTGTTTAAATCTTTCTTACCCCAAGAAGATCCACAAAAAATAGTTCTAAACCATTTATAACTGTTTTTACCAAAAATGGGCCCTCGGGGCTATGCAAGGTTTGGAAATCCATTTAAAGTAGGCCCAAAGACAAAACGGTAGTAAAATATGTAGAAAACCACTTTATATGCATGATAATGGCATTCCCAATCACAAACAGTAGCCTAACGGCTCACAATCAACCTATCGGCCCTGCACCAGCTCTAATTGCTTTACAATATAGATAACCATCTTTAGAATTAAATATCAATGTTTGGGACTCATGGACATTCCTAAATAACCCACCATCTATGGTTAAGAGTTGAATACAAGGCCTCATGGGACCACATGGGTGATAGTACCAACTATAGCGAATACTACAACTATAAGAGCAAAAATAAGATGGATATGAAGAAGCGGACAAGGTCTAGGGTACCAAGTTAATAATACCAACCTAAGAATGCCAATTAGTACAGTTATAGCTTATATATGCAAAGCATAGAAGAGTTAGACTGTAACCTACCTGTCGTCCGATGATAAGCTGCTAGAATGACAATGTCCAAGCCCGAACTGCTCCGAGAAGCTCCAAGCAATAGTCAAACAACCAAAAACATAATCTACGCATTAAAAGGAAGCTAAGGATACCCATATTTCCAAAAGTATAGCCGGGTTAAAATTCAGGTCACAGGCAGGCTCATGGGTCCTGCAATCCGAAGCTTGAAATGAAAGAGAGCATAGTGATTACGACACTCCCATGAGTGCATGTTAGAATATTAGAAGAAATTAGTCATGGAAAGGCTCAAAACAGCCTACAATTTATAATATAAACATAAGGAATTGAAGAGAAAAATTATGGAATTAAATGGGTTAGAACTTATAATTCTGATAGAGAAATGATCACAGGCAAGAAAATCATACGCTAGCACCAAGAATTGAATTAAAGTGGAGAAAAGGGGAGCTTGGAGCTGATATCAATGGAGAATTGAGGATTTGAAGTGTTGAAAATGAAGAAAGGAGTTTATATACTACTAGAGGTCCTTCTTCACAATAATGAAGGAACCCCACGCATTCTCGAGGAACACACTAGCTAGACCATCACGATTGTGAGGACTAGCCATGTGAGCATGAAGAATAAGGAAGGAGGGGCTTTATCATGATCTCGAGGAAAGATCTCGCGATTGCATAGAGCATATGAGGCTGGGTCTACTAGCCCTTCATTGCGATCGCGTGAAGGGACCCTCATGGTCATGATGACCAATGAGGTAGACTATCACGATCGTGATGGATTAATTTGAGATCATGATTAAGTCAATAATCCTACACCTGCAATAGCAACCAACAAAAATATGAAAGGACAAAGTCACCGGGTGGGTCCACAGGACTCTATCGGGACCCGCGTGTGCAAACCATCTATGCAAATGCACCAAAATAGCATTTTAGACTAAATGGAATAGATGGAAAATCCAATATAGGTAGGTTTAACCAAATGTAGGCCAAACGCCTAAAAACCAACCTGTAACACCCCAGAATCTGGACAATCTTCCAAACTCAAAATCTTTGAAATTTCTGCAATTGGTAGTCGCCACGGATGACCACCATTAGCATCAGAGCTCTGACAGGCCATGAGGCTCTCCATGGAAAGCCTCGAGTGGCCTTGAGCCACAATTTCCCTGCTTGATGACCAGGAACAATGAGGGTGATAGACGCCAGGGAACATCGACCCCCGCCGTGGAAACTGCCCAGTGGCTTAACCCCAACCCCTCTTCTATTCCGACGGGTGGTCACCACAACCAACATAGTTGTGATGGGATATGGGAACCTACCATGGATATCATCTAGAACCCCGACCCCAAGCTAGCCCTTTCCCTCGATAAGGTCCGATGGGCTGTCGTGGGTCTGACGCCCATCGGGTAGCCTGTCTGGAAGGAATTTTCCCTGCAGCTTTTTATTTTTACATCATGGGTATTCCGATCTTTCCTTATTCTTTTAACTGAAAAGCTAAGAGGTTTTAGGCTAAATTAAAGGGGTTTTAGTCACCCTTAGCTAGTTCTTCATTCATTCTCTCAATTCAAGCTTCAAAGAAAGAAAATGATCCTCATGTCAAGCTTCAAGTTAGGGTTCCACCTTCAAGTCTCCGTTCTCAAGTTCTAGATTAAAAAAGCATCAATTTAGGTATGTGGGTATTCAATAAGGTATTCCTTTCACCTTTATGCCCAAAACCCATGATTTTACTTTGGATTTATGAAACTATAAATTAGAGTTCTTACCCAATTTATGAAATTGATTTTATTTCAATTTATTAGCATCAATTAATGATTTCCAACCCATTACCCATGATTTATATGAGATTCCTTAAGTATTTTCAAAATCACATGTATTGATAATAATTTGTATCATGATTTCATCCAATTGCATGTTTCTGTATAAAATTGGCATGTTTAGATAACATGACCTCAAGTATTTATGAAATTGCATGCCTAATTCTTCAAGTTATGAATTTAGAAGAGATTATATTTTGAATTATGGATATACTAAGCTTCTAAGACTTATGATTTGGGAATAGCATGACATCAAATATGTCTATATTCTCTTCGAACAGTTTGATATTAGACATGTCCATGAATTATTATTAATTGGTATGATATGCCCAAGTATATATATATAGGAGCTATAGTATATTTTGGGAGTATTATTTAGCACTAAGTTGGATGCGGTGAGAGTACCCTAACTCCTAGAACTACATGCCCCTACAAGTTTATTTAGCCCCTCAGTTGGGCATCAAAAATTATGATCACTCCAGTTATGCCTCTATACCATGGAAAGGTATATTGGGTCTTCTCTATGGGGAAGATACATCAAATTCCATGTAGCTCATATGGTCTATGTCGGTTATGAGAATCTCTCACAGATATGATTTCAAGATTTTAAATGTATTTGACTATTTGCTTTGGATTTCATACTTACTACTTATGTTTTACGAATACAACTATACTTTCAGCTTATGATATTGCATTGAGTCATTTCATTACAGATATTATTATGATCATATATGTTTTAAGCATGTTTTTACTATGATTTATGCATCTCTCACATACCCAGTACATTCCATAGTACTGATCAAGTACTTCATTGTGTTGCATCCTTTGATGATGTAGATTCAGGCACTCGCTCCCAGACTCGTGGCTAGACCTAGCAGGATTTATAGTCACAGTTGGTGAGTCCTTATCTTTCTAGTGCTAGTTACAATTCCTAGTTATTTGATGCTTTTCATTCAGTACTTAGAGTTAGCTGGGGTCTTATCCCAACAACTCCTTATGTCACATTTAGAGGCTTTTCAGACATAGATAGATATTCTGTATTTTAGTTTCAGATTTTGCTACTCCTAGACCTTCATCTTATGCTTAGTTGGATTTTCTACTTTCATTATTTATGCTTCTGTTATGGTTGTCATTATGTTGTTTACATTATTCTAAGTCCAAAAGGGTTAGCTTTGGGTAACTCGTGATCCTAAGTCCCGTGTTACGTCTAGGGGGTAGCCTCTGGGTGTGACAAACTTTGTATTATAGCATCAGGTTAAAGAGTCATAGGGTGTCTAAAAGCCATATTAAGTAGAGCCTATTTCATAGGTGTGAAGCATGCCACACTTATGAGGGGGAAGCTACGAGATGTTTTAGGATAAACATCACTTCTTTCATGATCAATATTGTGCGATCAAGTTTAACTCTATTATTCCTCTAATTCGATCTTTATGCATTTCAGATTATTCCTCCTCGTTATGCTATGCCTCACCGAGCCAACACTAAAAATACTAATCCTCCGGTAGTTGACCGCGAGGTCACTAATACAGAGTTTAGGAACGTCATTCAGATGTTAGCTCATGCAATAGCCAACAAAGACAATCCACCATTACATGTTCCTGCTAACCCTCATAGTGGGGCAGTTGCTGCCTGAGTTCGAGAATTTATTTGTATGAACCTGCCTGAGTTTTTAGGTTTTAAGGTTGGTGAAGACCCACAAAATTTCATAGATGAAGTGAAGAAAATTTTGGAGGTGATTTAACTTATTGGTATGGATGGCATTGAGCTTGCTTTGTATCAACTCAAAGATGTGGCTCATATTTGGTATACTCAGTGGAAGGATGATAGGTCTAGGGATGCAGTCCCTATGACTTGGGAGTGCTGTGAAGGAGCATTTCTTGATCAGTTCTTCCCTAGGGAGTTGAGAGAGGCTAAGGCCGAAGAGTTTATGAATTTGAGGCAAGGATCTATGTCAATTCAGGAGTATGGGTTGAGATTCAACCAGCTTTCTAGGAATGCTCCATCTATGGTGGCCGATCCTAGATATCATATGAGTAAGTTCATTTATGAGGTGTCAAACTTGGTGAAAAACAAGTGCAGGTCTGCTATGTTTTTGGGGGACATGGATATCTCTAGGATTAAGAATCAAGCCCATCAGATAGAGGGAGATAAGTTGAAGGAAATGGCAAGGGATAATAATAGGGCCAGATCAGAGAGTTTGGGTTTTAGTCATCATAGGTACAAAGGCAGACACCGTTCATTATTTCATAAGAGTCATCAGGACTCATGCCTTCATCAGCTAGTGCTCCTACTCAGGCCCCCAGGCCTAGGCATGATCAGACATGTAGAGGATCAGGTTCTTAGTCCCAGGAGAGCATTGCAAAATGGGCTTCCTACCATGTTTGGAACAAGTGTGGTAAAAGTAACCCTGGTAAGTGCCTTGTTGGCAAAGAGGGATGCTTTGGGTGTGGATAGATTTTTCATAGGATCATGGATTGCCCTTCAGCCAAGAAGGGATATGGAGGTGGAAGGACAGTCTAATACAGCAGCCCTAGTAGGTCATCGGGTTTAGTAGGGCACCGCTTTTAGTTCAGGTGGTGGTTTGCACAAGAACTGTTTTTATGCTATGTCATCTCGCCAAGATTAGGAGAGTTCCCCAGATGTTGTCACTGGTATGTTTCAAGTCTTCACTCTAGATGTTTACACTTTACTAGACCCCAGAGTCTCCTTATCTTTTGTGACTCCTTATGTTGCTTGAAAATTTGAAGTTAGCCTCAAAAAACTCTTAGAACCCTTTTGTATTTCTACGCCTTTTGGTGAGTCAGTCCTAGCCAAGAAAATTTACAAAAATTTCCCTATCTCAGTCCTTCATAGAGTCACTTTAGCTGATCTAGTATAGTTGAAGATAACTGATTTTGATGTTATTCTGGATATGGATTGGTTGCATTCATGTTATGCCTCAGTTGATTGTCATACCCGAGTAGTCAATTTCAAGTTTCCGAATGAACCTATCTTAGAGTGATAGGGTAGTCCTCCATCCTCAAAGGGTCATTCCATATCTTACCTTAAGGATAGAAAGATGATTTCTAAGGGTTATGTCTGTCATATAGTTTGGGTCATGGATTTGGATTCCAAAACCCCATCTCTCCAGTCGGTTCCTATAGTGAATGAATTTATAGAAGTGTGTCTTGAGGATCTTCCTAGAGTCCCTCCCGAGTAGGAGATTGACTTTAGGATAGACCTTCTCCCTGATATGCAGACAATATTTATTCCTCCTTATTGAATGGCTCCAACAGAGCTTAAGCAATCGAAAGAACAGTTGAAAGCCATTCTTGATAAGGGTTTGATCAGACCCAATATCTCCATGGGGTGCTCCAGTCCTATTCGTGCGTAAGAAGGATGGTTCTCTAAGAATGTGTATTGACTACTATCAATTGAACAAGGTCACAATCAAGAGTAAGTATCCCATTCCTAGGATTAATGACTTGTTCAATCAGCTTCAGGGCGCCATCTATTTCTCCAAGATCGACCTCAGATCTCGTTATCATCAACTCAGAGTTAGAGAGTGTGACATTCCGAAGACAACTTTCAAAACTCGATATGATTATTATGAATTTGTGATTATGTCTTTTGGACTAACGAATGCTCCTACAACCTCTATGGAATTGATGAACTGTGTGTTCAAATAGTACTTGGATATGTTTGTGTTTGTTTTCATTGATGGCATTCATATTTACTCTCGGAGTGAGGAGTAGAATGCGGGCCATTTGAGAGTTGTTTTGACAACTCTCAAGGACCGACAGTTGTTTGCTAAGTTCAGCAAGTGTGAATTCTAGATGCAGTCTATTGCTTTTATGGGTCATTTTGTGACAATTGATGGTATTCGAGTTGATTTGCAGAAAATAGAGATAGTGAAGAACTGGCCTAGACCCACTTTCCTATTTGATATTTGGAGCTTTTGGGTTTGGCTAGTTACTACAGGAGATTTATGGAAGAGTTTTCTTTCATAGCTGCCCCATTGACCAAGTTGACTCAGAAGAAGGTTAAATTTCATTGGTTGGATGAGTGTCAGAAGAACTTTCAGGAATTGAAGACTAGGTTGACCACAACCCTAGTTTTGGCTATACCCGAGCGCTTAGATGGCTTTGTTGTGTATTGTGATGCTTCTAGGATTAGTTTGGGTTGTGTTTTGATGCAGCATGGTAAGATGATTGCTTATGCTTCCAGACAGCTTAAGATTCAAAAGAAGAACTACCCTACTCCTGATCTTGAGTTAGCAGCAATGGTTTTTGCTTTGAAGATTTTGAGAAACTAAAGGTATTGAATCTTTGTCAAAGGAGATGCCTTGAGCTTCTTAATGATTATGATATGAGTGTGCTTTACCATCCGGGTAAGGCCAATGTAGTAGATGATGCTCTTAGTAGATTTTCTATGGGTAGTGTGTCTTCGGTTGAGGATGAAAAGAAGGAGTTGGACAAGGATGTTCATAGAATTACTCGATTGGGAGTTTTCCTTACAAATTCAGCGGATGGTGGTGTTATTGTTCAGAGTGGGTATGAATTATCTTTGGTAGTTGAGGTGAAGGAGAAACAAGATAGTGATCCTATTTTGCATCAGTTAAAGGGTGCAGTCCATCAGTAGAGGGTTGAGGTTTTCTCCCGTAGGGGAGATGGTTTGCTAGATATAGATGGGTTGAGACAGTGGATTTTGACCGAGGCTCATAGTTCTAGGTATTCTATTAACCCTAGTTCCACCAACATATTTCATGACCTATGAGAAGTCTGTTGGTGGAATGGCATGAAGAGGGACATTGCAGACTTTGGGGCTAAGTGTCGCAACTGTCAACAAGTCAAGGTAGAACATCAGCGACCGGGTGGCATGACTCAAGATATTGATGTTCCTACTTGGAAATGGGAAGAGATCTATGTGGCCTTCATTACAAGCTTACCTTGTATCTGCAGACAACATGATTCTATTTTGGTGATTATCATAAGGATGGATAAGTCATCCAACTACTTGGCAGTAATGACCCTTCAAGTCATTCACGCATTTTTGCCTTTATTATACTGTTAGAGCTTGCATGTAGTAGCCCCAAGTCAATTATGGCTTGCTGGGACCGATAGTTTGGTGCCCGGTTTATTTGTTTGGTCTTTAAGGCCATTTACCCATTCAAGAGTTTCAACTTTGGAAATCATTGACTTTGGTCAACATTCATAGAAATCATGCTCGGAATTGAATTCTGACAGTTCTATTTGCTCCAGAGCATGGACTTTGGTCTAATTTGACCTTTGGTTGGGATTTGGGAGCTTTTCAGCTTAGAATTATCTCTCCTTCTGTGTTTTCAGGCCATTTGGGCTTATTTGGTTGACTTTGGTCAACATTCATAGAAGACAACCTCGAATGGAAATTTTGTCAATGATGTTAGCTCTGAAATGTCTATTTTAGGTTAGAGATACCATTAGTTTGGGTCCAGAGGCTTCTAGACGTGATTTTGGCCCTTAGGTTCCATTTTGCAATAGTTGGCCTAAAGGTTGATTTTGGGTGCGATCCTTGGGTTAGTTTTCTAGGTTGGTACCCCAGACCTTGTCCATCTCTTCGATTTATTTATTTCTTACATTATTTGTAGTACTCGTTGTAGTATTGTAATATTACCTTTGTGGCCTCATGTGGCCTTTGTATATGCCTCTAGACTATAGACGGTGGGATATTTGGGAATGTCCACTATCCCGGACATCATGATATTACTTTAGGCTGGATATCTGTGTTGTAGAGCTGATTGTGCCTGTGCAGGGCTGATAGAATTGTTTGGGAGCCGTTGGGATAATCTATTGTTTGCGAGCATATAATTCATGCAAAGTTTTTTTCTGCATGTTTTACTACTAATTTGGCTTCGGGCCTACTATAAATCGTTTTCTAAACTTTGCATGGCCCCGAGGGCCCATTTTCAGTAAAATGACTATAAAAGGGTTTTTGAACTGATTTTTAAGAAACCTCTTAGAGTAGAGAGGATATTATGATGATTTTATCACCAGTTTTCACACTGATACTAGACTCAGCTGTGCTGGAGTGCTAGACATGTTTTTACCATGTATTTAGATCTAGATACGCTCCGGGTACCCTTTATAAGGGTTATTGAGACTTGATTACCGATTTAAACCTGAATATGCTCTAGGCATCCTTTAAAAAGGTTATTGATACTTGATTACTAATTTAGACTCAGACATGCTCCATGCACCCTTTATAAGGGTTGTTAAGATTTGGACTATCGATTTAGACCCGGATATACTTTGGGCACACTTTGACGGGGTTGATATTACTACTACTGATTTAGACCTAGTTTGATTTCAGGCATGTACTACAAGGTTTTGATTCTTTCAGATTTCACGTTTGTAACTGTATGTGGTCAAGGACCTCCATAGGCCCTATCGATCCAGGAGCAAGGTCTATGAGCCTAGCATGCTGGAGGAGGGGTATATCGTATAGTTGAGGTATAGCATGTATATCCTACTATGGATACTCCTACTTTGCCTACGGGCACTAGAGGAGGTGAATACAGGGGTTACTATCACACTGGTTTTGTCAAATCACATCATCATGCATATTGTATTTGGATTCCACCCTTGTTAGTTGTTTGTCTGTGTACACTCCGATAGTATAGGATGCCGGAGGATTTATTTTCACTTGATTGTGTTCCTTAATTGTATGGGCGGCCGTTGGGACTGTAGGTAAATTATATTACTCCTGTCATATTGTAGAGCTTGTTATGGCCTTTGGTTACTGATGGTTTGCTTGTTTTGTACTTGTAAGCTAGTGGGTTCTATCATGTATCGTAGTTTGGAATAGTGGCTTTCGGTTCTTTGTAGCTTAGTTTATTCCATGTTAGGGTTGTACTTGTAGTCTATTTTTTGTCTATACTTATCTTGAAGTTGGGTTTTGAGTATGGTTTCGTTAAGTATATTGCTTCTAGAATGAGAATGTTTACTTGATTTCCTTTCTTCTTTTTTTACTTGAGGTTACCAGTACACCACCATTTTTCTAGTCTCTCTCTTATATATACTATTTTTGCAAGGATCCAGGCGCATTCTTCTTTCCCTCACCTGTGTTCTGTGTTATATTTATCTATTTGTGTCTAGCATAGTATGCTTGTATTCTTCTGGTTTTCTATCCGTGCTAGTTTTGTGTTCTTTCTCTATTACTTCTGTGACTGCTTCTTTGCTATCTGCTATATTACTGTTCTTATATCTTATATGCGCTCAGTCGGTCGATGATCCCTACTGGGTACCCGTTGCTTAGCAATTGGTGCTCATACTACAATTCTACATCTTTCTGGTGCAGATATTAGTGTGATCTTTCATTGTTGATCGCGTGGACACTTGTGCAGCTTGGATACCTGAGACTAGGGTAAGCTCCTGACCACCGAGGCATGACCACATCTCATCTTTTGGAACTATTACTCTTTATTTATTCATAGATAATTGTATATTTTATTTTGTTACTTCTACCACTTGTATTCTATTAGAAGCTCCTGTACTATCGATACCAAGTCTTGGAGTTGGTGTAGCTTCCTTATATATATATATATATATTGGTTATTTTCTTCCATGTTCTAATTTATCATATCTGCTTCTTCTTATTTTTACTTATTACGCGTATTGGTAGTAGCCTATTACTAACCATTTCGGGCTATGGGGATTGGTTTTCCTACTGGAGGGTTATAGGTGCCATCAAGACCTAAGAAATTGGGTTGGGACAGGTTGGTATCAAAGACAAGTTGTTCATTATCATTGTTATATGAGCAAGTGTCTAAGTAGAGTCTCGTGGATTGGTACAATGACGTCCGTATCCTATCTACAGGAGGCTACAAGGAATTATTAGGAAAATTTGCATATTCTTGGCTCCTTATCATGAATCTTGACTCCATTATCTTTTAAACTTTGTGATTCCATTCCTTCTCATATGCCTAAGATGAGTACGATAGTGGGTGATATCGAGGCTTCTGTGCCTGTTGCTTCAGTGCTTCCATTAGTGCCAGGATTTCAGACTGAGAGCAGACCTCATCAGTTAGGGGGTCTGGGGCCAGCCCTGCCTCCGGTAAGGTTTCATTCTACCCCAGTTTTTCAGGATACCTTAGCTAGGAATTCAAGTCCTCCAGTGGGTATTTCAGTACCACAGGTTGGGGCAGTACCCAGTTCTTCAAGTAGTGCTTCTGTTAGACTTGAGGTCCTAGTTCTTCAGCAAGGATGTATGTTAGTTTTGGAGTATGAGGCAATGTTTCATGAGGTGATTAGGCACGCAACTAGGACTGTGCCTTCAGAGTTTGAGAGGGTGTAGGGTTTTGTTAGAGGAGTGATTTCACTGCTCTATTTAGTGACAGAGAACTTGGTGAAAGTTAGGACTATCTTTCTTTAGGTAGTTGATCATGATTGGTCTATAGAGGGTTTATGTTGCGAGGCATTTGGAGGTAGTGCTAAGAGGCGCCATTGTCAAGGCAGTTTCCATGGTTCTCAGACTTGAGGTAGGGGATTCTCTTATAGAGATTGGTTTCATTTCTTTTTATCTAAAAGGCAAGTTTTGGTGACTCCCCAGGCAGCGAGAGGTAGTGTGCAGAGGTGTAGGGGTAATACCCAGATGGTTAGAGGTGGCTATTAGCCAGGTGGTTCAATTATCCATCCTGAGTTAACAGGCACCGTTCATCATAGTAGGGCTTCCTTAGGTTGTTATAGTTGTGGAGTTATTTGTCACATATTAGAGATTGTCCTTAGTGAAGGATGATTGAGCCTTCAGCATTGGCTTCTCAGTCCAGTGATAGACATCATCAGTCTGATGACCTCTTGGTAGGCAAGAGGTGGAGGTTCCCGATATCATTACTTTAGGTACGTCTTTTATTACTATTAGATAGTGTTGGTGTTGGTTTCATTGCGAGTATACCTCCTTTTTGTGTTTATGCTTTTAGGCCTACCCGTTCCTTATTTAGTTGTTTTACTACTCGAGTTGTAGTGTTTAGCCGTATGATTTCTTTGTAGATTGATTCCTTTTAGTAGTTGATGGAGTGAGTTGTCCTTGAAAAGTGACTACATAGAGTTGTGACTCGTGGGTAGGTCTAGTTGTCTAGCTTTTTTATTTTGTTGTGATTCTAGAATTGGTTTGATGGTTTCTTTTCTAGAGGTCTTGGGTGGTTGTTTCCTAGGCCGTTATCTGGAATTTGCTAGAAGTCTTTCTGGTTGTGTACCCGTGATTGAGGTTCTATCTTAAGGCGAGTAGTGTTGGTTATTCTAGGGAGCATCGATTGGTTTTGTTTTTCTTGGGTGGTTAGAGTTGACCCTTTTTATTTGGTTGGTAGAAAGTTGGTAGGTTTATGAGTTGCTTTCCTTGTTTTCCCCAGTCCCAGTTAGGATGAGTTTTGATCATAGTATTTTGGTTAGGTTGGGCATTCAACCTATTCTTTTCCTGCCTTATCAAATGTTGCTAGTACAGATGTAGGGGCTAAGGGAACAACTCCAGGATCCTCTGAGAAGAAGTCTGTCAGGTTTGATGTATCTTTAGAAAGGGTTTTGTTTGGTTTGCAAAAGAAGGAAGATGACTCCTTGTATATATGTATGGGTTTCTAGTAGCAGACTGAGGTGTCGATCGAGGTGTGCTTAGGGTTATGTGTTGATGACTTGTTTCGACAAACTACAGAGTGCAGTGGCATTTTCATTAGATGTATTTGAGGTAAGAATTCCTTCTAGTATAGATCTAGGTGGTGATCATTTCCAGTACTACCTTTGGGGACTTGCTGCATCAATTGTGATTGCCTTGTTATATTCTTTGGAGGACCCAAGTCTCAGCAGCGTCTATGGATTGGTCAAACTATATATTCAGAGCCTAGTTGGCCCTAGTTTCTATAGTGTTCATTGGCGGCGTATGATTCTACTAAAGTATTTGATGGAAACATTGATTGGTAAATTAGAGTTGAGTTTCAAAATTTTGGACTAGAAGGTTACTTTGGGTAGTTCGTGCGAAGTTCTCTTCAATTGAAGTTTCTTTAAGTTGGAAGGCAATAATTACAGATAACTTAGCTTCTCTATTTAAGTTTTGGAGTGGTCGTTGGCCTTGGGCATCCAGCCCTTGGCTAACCGTTTGATTTGGCTGGACTTATCAGATCCCCGCAAATTTTTTTCCACAGTTGATGTCCATTTTACCTTGGTTGGACAGATTCAGTGGCATCAGTTCGAGGATCAGTGGTTATATGTGGTATATGTGATAAGGTTGTACGGGTTGAGACTAGTGGGACTATGTTGGATTCTAATGGTGCTTTAAGATCGATGGTCGCCTTTGGTGTTACGAGAGTTAGAGTCTTAATTTTGTTGATTCTTTGAGATGTTGTCTTTTGTATGGGGTTCTAATATTAGTTAGACTCAGCCAGTGTGGGCCAAGAGTTATGGCATGTTTAAATGCTTTCAGAGTTGGTGGTTTATATAATGGTACAATAGACTGAGTGGTTTTGAGCAAAATGGGTGAGTTGATGGATTATTCAAATTTTCATTAGCAGATGGTGACCTTGGCCTTCTGGCATCTTTTCCTTTGTCACGAGATGGTTTGACTTGATATTCACGGCATGGTGAACTTCTTTATGAGGTGAGACTAGTAAGTTAATCCTAAATCTGAATGGTGTTCGAGTATGTGGAGCAACAATGGTATTCGTAGATTCTGGAGCTTAGTTATGGCAACATAATTTGTGGTAGGTTTACCATACCCCTTGAAAAGATTGGGTTTTGGTTTGGGCCTTTTGGGAAGGTTTCCATAGTTTATCCACTTCCAGCCGATTCAGACTTAGCACGATTTAGTGAGGTTGGCTTCGTTCTACAGATAGAAGGTTCTCTGTTGACACAGGGTGTTCATATTTATCTTTCCTAACCCTGGTGTGCAAGTTTCAGTTAGGACTAGATGGTTTGTTTAGTTGGGTTCATATATCAAGATTGATGTTAGCAAAGGTATTTGTTCATTGGTTGAGGGTCAGTCGGGGCATATTACTATAGTTTTTAAAGATGCGCTTCAAGTTGGTATTTTAGATGTCAAAGACTAGTAGACTATATCTTGGCTTTGATAGGGTTTGAGTAAAAAGGTGACTTTATTCGTGGTTTAGTATAATGGGAACTACGGATCTCTGGTGGGTCAGTTGATGTTTCGAGGGTGGCTCGAGTGTTCGGCCTGTGTGAAGCATCATAGCTATAGTGCAAGGGATTCATGTAAAAAACGAGGAGTTTTGCGAATCAACAGGTTCATAAGTTAGAGTTTAGGTTAGTAACTTTCTGGGTGAGCTTAGTTGTGGTATCGAGGTTTTGGGTTTCGTGTGTTAATGGCCTTGGTTCTCTTGGTTTTTGTGTTATGTCATGTTTTCTGGTTGAGATTCTTAAGGTTCGGTTTGGTTGGTAATCTTTTGGAGTTTTGGAGTTGAAGGCTGAAATCTAGCTTTGCTAGTAAGGAGTTAGGGCCTTGTTGCTTTTCTTTGGCTTCATTTTTTTGGGTACCGTTCGGTCGAGGAGGCTACCTGAGTTTTCAAGAGAGTGGTGCGGGCTTTGTATATGCAGATATGAGTCTTTGTTGCTTCCTTCTTTCTTGACATTCGAGGACGAGAGTCCTTTTTAGTAATGGATGATGTAATGACCCTGCCGGTCATTCATATATTTTTGCCTTCGTAGTACTGTTAGAGCTTGCTTGTAGTAGCCCCAAGTCATTGATGGCTTGCTGGGACTAGTAATTTAGTGCTCGGGCAATTTGTTTGGTCATTATGGTTGTTTCCTTGTTTTAGAGTTTCAATTTTGGAAATCATTGACTTCGGTCAATATTCAAAGCAATCATGGTCAGAATTGAATTCTAATAGATCTTTTTGCTTTGGAGCATGGACTTTGGTCTAGTTGGACCTTTGTTAGGGATCTGAGAGCTTTTCAGCTTGGGATTCTCTCATGTTCTGTGTTTTCAGGCCAGTAAGACTTATTTGGTTGACTTTGGTCAATATTCGGAGAAGACATCCTCGGATGAAAAATTCGTCATCGCTGTTAGCTTTGAAATGTTGAGTTTAGGATAGAGGGACCATTAGTTTGGGTCTCAAGGCTCCAAGACTTGATTTTGGCCCTTAGGTTCTGTTTTGGAATAGTTTGCCTAAAGGTTGATTTTGGGCGCGGGGCCCACTTTTCATTAAATTGACCTACGATGGGATTTTCGTCAATGCCATTGAGTCCGGAATACCATTTCTAGTTGAGTAGCATAGTTTGTTTATATTCATGGGACCCCGAATGTATTCTGAGGGTCCATCAGGTGAAATTTTAGCCTTGGTGAACTGCTAGTTTTCAATTACTTGTATGGCTGAAATTTGTTCAACGCGATCTCGAAGGCTGACCATCGCAATCTCAAAGGTCTGGCTTTTTATTCATTGTGATCTTGAAGGGTTTTCTCGCGATAGCGATAAAGGTCCTACTCTTTTGTTCATCACGATCTTGAAGGTTGACAATTGCGATCGCATGAGTTAGCCATCTTGTTCATCGCGATCTCGAGGGTTTTTCTCGAGATAGCGATGAAGAAATCCTTGTCTGTACATATACCTTCTCCTTCGTTTTCTTCACCCAAAATCCATTTTTCTCATTAATCTTGAGCTCCAAGCTCTCAATTATTGTGTGGGCTTATTCCAAGGCATTGAGGTGATTATTTTACGGTCCGTGATTTATTTCTAGCCTTCAATTGGTAAGTTCTAACCTTTAAAATTTGTAAATTCTCCTTTTTAATTCTAGTTTATTCTTGAGTTGTAGGGGCTGTTTTACCCCTTTTTCCTCCATGAATTATGCTCATTTTGGAGCATGTGTTGCTGGAAAGGTTGGTGACCTCGTGTTAACTCGTGTTAAATTCTTTTTCGATTTTGAGTGCGGGGCCTCCAGTCCCGCTTTTGACCCAGATTTTGACCTGGCTAAACTTTTAGCAATATGGATACCGTTAGCTTCGTATTGATGCGTAGAATATTGTTTTGATAGTGTGTTCATGATTTGGGCTTTCTCAGAGTAGTTCGAGCTTGGATGATGTCGTTCCCACCGCTAGTTATAGGACGACATGTAGGTTATGTTTTTCCATACCTAGACTCTGCATATATAGGCTATAACTGCACTAATTAGTATCCTTGGGTTAGTTTTCTAGGTTGGTACCCCAGACCTTGTCCATCTCATCGATCCATTTATTTCTTAAATTATTTGTATTAGTAGTTGTAGTATTGTAATATTACCCTTGTGTCCTTTGTATATGACTCTGGACCATAGACGGTGGGATATTTAGGAATGTCCGCGAGTCCCAGACATCATGATATTACATTAGGCTAGATATTTGTGCTGTAGAGCTGATTGTGGCTGTGCAGGGTCGATAGGGTTATTTGTGGGTCGTTGGGCTAATCAGTTGTTTGCGAGCATATCATTCATGCAAATGATTTTTCTGTATCTTTTACTACACTTTGTCTTATAAACGATTTTCTAAACTTTGCATGGCCCCGAGGGCCCATTTTTGGTAAAATGATTGTAAAAGGGTTTTGGAACTGATTTTTATGAAACCTCTTGGAGTAGAGAGGATATTACAATGATTTTACCACCAGTGTTCACACTGATACTAGACTCGGTTGTGCCGGAGTGCTAGACATGTTTTTACCATATATTTAGATCTGAATACGCTCCGAGCACCCTTTATAAGGGTTATTGAGACTTAATTACTGATTTAGACCCAGATACGCTTTGGGTACCCTTTATAAGGGTTATTATACTTGATTACTTATTTAGACCCGGGCAACCTTTATAAGGGTTGTTGAGATTTCTAATATAAATTTAGACCTGGATATACTTCAGTCACCCTTTAAAAGGGTTGAGATTACTACTACTGATTTAGACCAAGTTTGATTCCAGGCGTGTACTATGAGGTTTTGATTCTTCAAGATTTCATGTTCATTACTGTATGTGGTCGAGGACTTCCATAGCCCCTACCGATCCAGGGCCAGCGGCGACATGCCTAGCATGCCGAAAGAGGGGTATATGGTGTAGTTGAGGTACAGCGGGTATGTCCTACCATGGATCCTCTTACTGGGCCTACTAGCACCGGGGGAGGTGCATATAGGGGTTACTATCACACTGGTTTTGTCATATCACATCATCATGCATATTGTATTTGGATTCCACCCTTGTTTGTTGTTTGTTTAGTGTATGCTCCAGTAGTATAGGATGCCGAAGGGTTTGTTTCCACTTGATTGTATTCCTCGGTTGTATGGGCGGCCATTAAAATTGTAGGTAGATTATATTACTCCTATCATGTTATGGCCTTCGGTTTCTGATGGTTTAGCAGATGTTACCTTGGTATAATATGAGTCATCGGACTCCCGATTATTGATGGATTAGTTCTTCCTATATTATTGAGGCACTATTTATATGGCCTCCTAAGTACTTGTGAGCTAGTGGGTTCTATCTTGTATCGTGGTCTTGAATAATGGCTTTCTGTTCTTTGTGGCGTAGTTTATTCCCTCTTAGGTTTGTACTTGTAGATTGTTTTCTGTCTATGGTTATCTTGAAGTTGGGTTTTCAGTATGGTTTCGTTAAGTATATTGCTTCTAGAATCAAAATGTTAACTTGATTTCCTCCCTTCTCTTTTTACTTGAGATTACTGGTACACCGCCAATTTTCTAAACTCTCTCTTATCTATACTGTTGTTGCAAGGATCCAGGTGCGTTCTTCTTTTCTTCAATTGTATTCTGTGTTGTATACATCTATTTGTGGCTAGCATAACATGCTTGTATTCTTCTGGTTTTCTATCCGTGCTAGTTCTGTGCGCTTTCTCTATTGCTTCTGTGACTGCTTCTTTGCTATCTGCTATATTACTGTTTTTATATCTTATATGCGATCTGTTGGCCGAGGATGCCTACTGGGTACCCATTGCTTAGCATTTGGTGCTCATACTACACTTTTGCATCTTTCTGGTGCAGATATTAGTGTGAGCTTTCATTGTTAAACGCGTGGACACTTGTGCATCTTGGATATTCGAGACTAGGGTGAGCGTCTGACGACCGGGACTTGACCACATCTCATCTTTTGACACTATTACTATTTATTTATTTGGAGATAGTTGTATATTCTGTTTTGTTACTTCTAGCATTTGTATTCTATTAGAAGCTCTTGTACTATCATACCAAGTCTTGGGGTTGGTGTAGCTTTCTTATATATATATATATATATATTCAGGTTATTTGATTCCACATAGTTATCTATCATGTCTGCTTTCGCTTATTTCTGCTTATTGTGTGTATTGGTTAGGTAGTAGCCCATTACTAACTATTTCGGGCTATGGGGATCGGTTCACCTACTTGGGGGTTGTAGGTGTCATTATGACCTGAGAAATCAGGTTCTGACATTGGCTGTCAGGACTACTGATTCAGCAGAGAATTATGCCAGACTCTACATCCATGAGATTGTTTGATTGCATGGGGTTTCCTATCTATCATCTCATATAGGGGTACTCAGTTCACCTCCCAGTTTTAGAGATCATTTCAGAAGGGTCTTGGTACTTAGGTGAGACTTAGCACAACTTTGCACCCGCAGACTGATGGCCAGGCAAGCGTACTATTCAGACCTTAGAGGACATGTTGAGATCTTGCGTGATTGATCTCAAAGGTAATTGGGATGATCACTTACCTCTTATTGAGTTTTCCTACAACAGTTTTCATTCTAGCATTCAGATGGCTCCCTATGAGGCACTGTATGGGCAGAGGTGTAGATCTCCTATTGCTTGGTTTGAGGTAGGTGAAGTGGCTTTGATTGGTCCAGATTCAGTTCATGAGACTATGGATAAAGTTAAGATTATAAGAGAGGTTGAAGGCCGCTTAGAGTAGACATAAATCATATACAAATGTGGCAAGGTGACAATTGGAGTTTGAGGTAGATGATTGGTTATTTCTGAAGGTGTCAACCAAGAAGGGTGTGATGAGGTTTGATACGAAGGGGAAACTTAGTCCCTGCTATGTAGGTCCCTACAGGATTCTGAGGAGAGTTGGTAGTGTTGCTTATGAGTTGGAGTTGCCATCCGATATAGAAGCAGTTAATTCGATTTTCCATGTTTCATTGTTGAAGAAGTGTGTTGGCGATCCGACCTTGAATGTTTAGAGGATGTATGTGTGAAATACAACCTCACTTATGAAGAAGTTCCCATTGAGATACTTGATCGTCATATTCGGTGGTTGCGAAACAAAGAAGTCACTTCGGTGAAAGTCCTTTAGAGGAACCAACTAGTTGAGGGAGCTACGTGGGAAGCAGAAACAGCCATGAAGGCCAAGTACCCCCACCTCTTTCCTTCCGATCTAGTTTCAGCTTGATGTAATAGTTTCCTCCTTAGTATGTCCCTCTAATTCTAGTCTATTAGCCTTTCCCATGATTCTAGCATACATCATGTTTTTAAGTTGGAAATCAGTCTTCATGTTTATTCTTCAATTTTCATGTGTTGTTGGTTGGTATTGTTGTTTTCTCTCCAAATTTCCTTACTTATTTTTCTTTCAAGGACGAATAATTCCAAGGGGTAGATATTGTTACACCTTGGAATCCGGACAAGTTTCCAAACTCGAAATCTCAGAAATTTCTACAACTAGTAGTCCCCACGAGCGACTACCACGGGCGTCAATGCACCGACAGGCCATGCGACTCACCATGGAAAGCCTCAAGTTGCCTAGAGACACAGTTCCCCAGCTTGACATCCTGAGTGATGGGTGTGGCAGACGCCATAAGACATTGGCCCCCACCGTGAAAACTTCCCAGTGGCTCAACCTCAACCCCTCCTCTCTTCCGACGGCTAGTGACCACGGTCATCATGGTTGTGATGAGCCATGGAAACCCACCATAGAAATCCTCCAGAACACCGACCCCCAGCTAGCCTTTTCCATCAATCAGGTCTGATGGGCCATCATGGGTTCAACGCTCTTTGTGTAGCCCGTCCAGCAGGAATTTGTCCTACAACTGTTTATTTTTAAGTCAGGGGTATTCTGGTGTTTTCTTATTATTTTAACTCCTAAGCTAAGTCGTTTTAGGCTAAATTAAAGGGTATTTAGTCACCCTTAGCTAGTTCTTCATTCATTCTCTCAATTCAAGCTTCAAACAAAGAAAAGGATCCTCTTCTCAAGTTTCAAGTTAGGGTTCCACCTTCAAGTCTCCATTCTCAAGTCCCAGATTAAGAAAGCTTCAATTCAGGTATGTGGGTATTCAATAAGGGATTTTTTTCAAACTTATGCCCAAAACCCATGATTTTTCTTTGTAATTATGAAACTACGAAATTACGGTTCTTACCCAGTTTATGAAATTGATTTGATTTCAGTTTATTAGCATGAATTATTGGTTTCTAACCCATTACCCAGGATTTATATGAGATTCCTCAAGTATTTTCAAAATTCCATGCATTGATAATGATTTCTAGCATGGTTTCATCCAATTGCATGTTTCAGAGTAAAATTGGCATATTTAGGTAATATGACCTCAAGTATTTATGAAATTGCATGCCTAATTCTATAAGTTATGAATTTAGAAGAGATTATATTTTAAATTATGGCTATGCTAGGCTTCTAAAACTTATGATTTGAGAATTGCATGACATCAAATATGTCTATATGATCTTCGAACAGTTTGACATTAGACATGTCCATGAATTATGATCAATTGGCATCAGATATGCCCAAGTATATATATATATATATGTGCTATAGTATTTTTTGGGGGTAGTATTTAGCACTGAGTTTGACGGGGCGAGATCACCCTAAGTCCCAGAACTACGTGCCTTCGTAGGTTAATTTTTCCCCTCAGTTGGGTATTAGAAATTGTGATCACGCCAGTTATGCCTCTATACCCTTGCAAGGTATATTGGGTCCTCTCTATCGGGCGGATACATTGAATTACATGTAGCTCACATGGTCTATGTCAGTTATGAGAATCTCCCACATATATGAATTCAAGATTTTAAATGTATTTGACTCTTTGCTTCAGATTTCAGACTTACTACTTATTCTTTAGGAATACAACTATACTTTCAGCTTATGATATTGCATTGATTCATTTCATTACATATATTATTATGTTCTTTTGATTTCAGTTGTAAGTATGTTTTAAGCATATTATTACTATGGTTTATGCATCTCTCACATGCTTAGTATATTCCATAGTACTGATCACATACTTATATGTGTTGCATCCTTTGATGATGTAGATTCAAGCGCTCGCTCCTAGACTCGTGGCTAGATCCAGCAGTACTTCCAGTCACAGTTGGTGATTCCTCATCTTTTGAGGACTAGTTACGATTCGTAGTTATTAAATGATTTTCATTCAGTACATAGAGTTGGCTGGGGTCTTGTCCCAGCAACTCCTTATGTCAGGTTTAGAGGCCTTTCAGACATAGCTAGATATTCTCTATTTGTGTTTCAGATTTTACTAATCCTACACATTCATCTTATGTTAGTTGGATTGCCTACTTTCGTTATTTATGCTTCTTCTATGGCTGTTATTATGTTGTTTACAGCATGCAAAGACCAAAAGGGTTAGCTTGGGGTCACTCGTGATTCTGTGTCCTGTGTTACGTCTAGGGGGTAGCCTCGGGGCGTGACACAACCTTAAGCCAAAACAAAACAAAATACCCCAAAATTAGTCCGGAAGACTCGGGACCCGAACCGAAGGTCCCTCTAGACCAAAGATGACATTCCAGTGCTAAGAGTGCTGATGGAAATCTCATCTGAGGTTGTCTTCTCCAAATGTTGACCAAAGTCAAACTTCTCAGTTTAACTGGCTAGAAAAGACAAAAAGCAACACAAAACCAAAATGAAAGCTCCCAGACCCCGGCCAAGGGTCCATCTAGACCAAAATCCATGCTCCAGAGCAAATGGACCTATCAGAAATAAATTCTGAGCATGTTTACCAAGAATATTGATCAAAGTCAATGTTATCCTAAGGTTAAGCTATATAACAGGGAAAGAACCATAAAGACCAAATGAATGGTAAGGGCACCGAACCACCAGTCCCAGCAATCCATAAATGACTTGGGGCCACTATATGCAAGCTTTAACAGTACAAAAAAATGCGTAAACATGAGAATAACTAAAAGGGTCATTACACATAGACCACAGGAAGTAGATCAAGTAAAGTGGTGTCGGCACTAACATCACATACATAAGCAAGATATGCCAAACACCCCTTCGACACCAAACTCCTAGCTTGAATATAAGAAATAATCCCAGACGACACATGGCTAACAGAACCTTGCCATACAACTAGGGGTCTGCTAGGCATTTCTAAGGTAACGGTCTTGGTGAAACAATCCAAGACTGCATGATGAGGGGATAATAAGTACATGCCCAGGATAGCATCAAAATCTACCATATCAAGTACAACAAGGTCCACCCAGGTTTCATACTCTTGAATAGTCACCACACAATATCTAAATACCCGATCCACTACTAAGAAATCACCTATCGCAGTAGCTACATGCAACGGTATAGGAAACAGTTCACTAGACAACCCCAATCAAGAAGCAAAGTAGACAGACATGTACGAATAAGTAGAGCTCGGATCAAATAAGTCAGACACTATCTTACGACAAATCAAAATTATACCGATAATTACAGCATCTGAAACCTCTACTTCTGGTCTACTTAGCATGACATTAAATTGACTGCACCCAACATGGACTGAGCAACTATACGCCACCTGTCCTGCCCGACTGAGCACTACCACAAGCACCCCTACCTCTCTGAGTACCATCTCTACCACCCTGAACAACACCTCTGGCCGGTGACACTACTGCTCTAATAGGCTGGGCAGCTGCTGAAGGCTCAGGTATCCTACACTGGGGATAATCTCTAGCAAAGTGACAAATCTCTACACAGTCATAACAGCCTTGAGAAGCTCTGCCCAATGTGTAGAACCCGCAAAACCAAAATGTCCACCATGGCCTGAAACCCAGAATATGAACCCCTTATATGTTGACCAGAACTCTGACCACTGTACTCAGACTGGTTGCTACTACTAGAAAGTTAAAGTGAGTCCTGAAAGGGCCTAGTAGGTTGAATGTACCATTGCTACTGACCTTTTCCCTGAAACCCCCTACCTGTGAATAGGGAACTGCTGAAAATGCCCTGATGACGGGGCCTCTTATTTCTTCACATGTGGTCCTCGTGATGTATACTCAATTGTGCAGGAATGGTCAACAATATCTAAAAGGACTGGCTTGAAGATACCATGCTCTCTATAGCCAAGCAAAGCTGAAGTCTTGACCCTCTGATGAAGCAACACACTCTCGCATGCTGTGTGGGCAGGATCATATTAGGGTACCTAGCTAACTCATGAAATCTTGACTCGTACTTTGACACAAACATGGAACCTAGCTCCTACCTCAAAAAAGCATCCTTGAGTCTGTCACACTCACTGTGAGGCATGTACTTCATCAAAAAAGTATCAGAGAACTGTGCCTAAGTCATAGAAGGGGACCCAAATGGTCTGCTCTCTGAATAAGCTCTCCACCATTGTCTCACCGAATCATCAAGCTGATAAATGGTGTAGTCTACCCCATGAGAATTCACTAGGCTGAGGTTATGCAACTAATGACATAAAAAGAATAACTCCCCTATAGGAGGTTGTAATGATCACCAAGAAAAACAAGTAAGTTACCCAACAGAATTTCGGGGTCGAATCCACGGAGAATGGGACTGTTGTTTGCCACTAGATTTCAATGTTTAACTCAGTAGCATGAGCAATTGTTCGAGAAAATTTAAAGTAAAATTGGGGCAAAAGTCTTGTGAATTAATGAATTGCAAGCACGATAGACTAACATTAACATAACTTAAGTAATCAAGAGAAGGAGAACTAGGGGTATGCTTCCTATGGGATTCTACAATGGGATAGAGAATTGATAAATCATGCAAATTTTCAACTAAAGGTATGGGTAGCTTGGTTCGAGCTATATTTTGTATTTTATCGACCCTCCAAATATATGTACTATGGTCTTTGCTCAAGCCCCATAGCTTTACCTTAAACCAACCAAAAAATTCTTGGGTGAATCAAACTATCTCTAGATTTGATTCCTTCAGTCAAGCTATTTCTAGCCTTAATCTATGGTGGAAATCTCAAATCCCCATTATTGAATTTTTACCCAATTTATGAACTACTTTTTCAAGCAAGTACAAAATTAATAAACTCAATTAATACTTGCAACCATTAATTTTGTAATTAAACCACGAAGAATTCAATAGACTCATACTAAATAATTAATTATAAGCACAATTAACCAATACCCATTCCCAAAAATTCAAACACCCATCATGCACATACCCCTAGAATAGAATTTAGCTGCTCATATTAAAGGAACAAGAGAATACCTAATGGGTTTCCCAAAATTCCATTCATATTGTAAGCTAAGTTTAAATTCCAAGCTCAAAATTCCTTACAAATGGTGTTTTTCAATGAGGAACAAGAAAAGAGAAAGTGTACTCTCAATACTCTTCATTGGGGAAAGTAAAAACTGATGATAATTCTTAGTACAGATTCCAAAAAGGGTTTTAGAACCTTCCCAAATATGTCACATGTAATTGCACAAAAAGACCCTTCGAGGCGGGTGTGATTGATGTGTGCTGGCACATGCGAACGCACCTTGAGGTTTGCGGATCACATGTGCCTTCTTCTTCAAGCAGTAAAGTCCAGCCGCTTGTGCGATTCAAGTGCAAAAGGGAGGATGATCTCCCTTTGTAGTGTGCGGCATGCATGATGGTAACTGCTCAGGAAATTTCTAACCTTCCATGTGTGATGGCACCTACAAAATGCAGGTGCCCCTTTGCGGCTTGCACGTCATTTCACATCTTTTGACAGTTTCTTCCCTTATTTATTCACCTTCATACTTTAACTTCATTTTAACTCTTTGGTTTAAATTCCTTTGCTTTCTTCATTTGACCATAAGTACCTGCATTTACATTAATAAAAGCAACAAGTACCTCTAATTCACATCAAAACATGGTAATAATTCAAGAATAAAGGCTCAATAAGTTGATAGATTACTAACTTATCAGCAACCTCTCCCAGCAACTGGTGAGAAACTCATGTGGATTCTCCCATGGAGCCCCAGAAAACCTCTGTGGGGCTAATCTATAAAACTAGCCCAGCATCTTCTTCTCCTCAAAAGTCATAACTGGTTGGGCTACCATCGGCAGATCAACTAACTGAATTGGCGATACCTCAATATGGGGAGCAGCAGTAGCAGGCTGCGTGCCTAAATCCTGATACCATGGACTGCTCCCTGCACTAAAGTCTGAGGTATGCCTCCCAAGGCACTCTACAACTAAGTTATAGTAGCCTATAGTGCCAGTAGGTGGAGGCTAGGCTGGTCCCTTCCCCATTGGCTGTAGCGATGACGGATCCTCTAGTACTAACTGTGGAGCAATCGCAGGCTCCTACTCATATATCAGCTCTGGTGATGGCTCTCTGGCCTTGCCCTGAGCTGGGGCTGCAGCTCATTCCCGACCTCGACCTCAGGGTCGACCTCTACCTCTTCCCCTAGCTGGGGCCCTAGCCATCGGTGCAGGGGCCTTGACCTCTGCCATTGTATCACTCGACCTAACCATCCTAAAAAAAATGAAACAATAAATATTTAGAAGTTGATATAAGTCAAAAACGCACGATAGAGGATCAAAAAGGTGGTATTTTCTAAGAATACCCTGTAGCCTCCCAAAGATAGGATAAAAATATCATCGTACCGATCCGCGAGACTCTACTAGACACTTGCTCTTGTACCAACATCACCGATGAACCTAGAGCCCTGATACCAAGCTACCGTGATGCAATTTCTTAGGTCATAATGGCACTTACTATGACCTACTAGTAAGTAAGCCAACCCTTAGCCCAAAGCGGCAAGCAACGGGCTAACAAAAGAATAACCTTCACAATAGAGCAAACAACTGCAATAAGCGGAAGAAAGCATATGCATATATATAATATATATATATATATAATATTATATATATATAATATATATATATATATACTATATATAAATAGGGAGAGAAAAGAACCCAATATACACTAGAATCCCTAAATCCTGGTATCGGCCGATACAAGAGCTACTATGACATAAGAAGTACTAGATAAAACATAAACATATACACGACAGTCTGAAATACAAAAGAATACTAATCCCATAGTAGAAGGAGATAAATCAACTCCAAACGCTAGAAGCTCAACCTAAATTTCTGAATTCGCAATTCACCACTAGGACATCATAGCGGCAATAACTCATGCTAGGGTCTGCATTAGGGGAAAAGATGCAGAACTGTAGCATGAGTAGCAAAACACGCGGTACCAAGTAATCATTATAGGTTGATTAAGCTTGAATTAGATAAAAGTACAACAACATGCGAATATACTAAAGTTAAAGTATGAGGGAGTTAGAATAAAGCTACAGGTCATAACTAGACAATAATGAGAGAGAAAGTAAACAACTCAGCAAAGTGTAAAGCAAAGTATGGTAAAGAAAATTAAAGAAGTCTAGCTAAAACCCACACTACTAAAAAAAGGCTAAAAAGGGATGGCCAAAAGGGATGTTGGTTGTCGCTCTTTTGTCAAAAAGCGACGGAAAAGTGATGGCGTCACTCGCGTGGGAAAATGGCCTATCGCTTTTCCAAAAGCGACGGACAGCGACGCAAACAAAAAAATGACATTTTATTTTCTTTTTTCCAGAAAAACGATGCAGTCCGTCGCTTTGTTCTTGAACTTGAAGAATAAAGCGACGAACAACATCACTTTTCCTGGTAAATTTTTTCCAGAAAAGCGACGGACAACATCGATTTTTCTGGGATGTTTTTTTTAAAATTCCAGAAAAATGACGGACAAAAGAGACCCTGTCTGTCGCTTTTCTGTATTTTTTTCAACTGTAAAAATCTGCATTTTCAATATGCACCACCTGCCATTTACAAAACTAATTCAAATACAGTCCAAATCAGCACTAATTGCTGCCACAACATTCATAAAACAACTACAACATCAACAAGAAACTAAATATGAAGTAAAACATTTTTTAAATACATAAAAGAACCATCCAAAGGACCTACAAAGTGTTTCAAAACATAAAAGAAGTATAAAATTATAAATAAAGTGTCAAAAAGCTAATGCAAACTAAAAGAAAGTCAATCTAAGAGGCTTAACGGTCTTGCATATCTTTATCTTTCTCCTTCCGTTGTCTTTCATAATCTTCCAAGGCATAAGTTGTGCGATCTGCCATCACCTGGTGACATCTGTATGCAAATTTAGATTAAAATATATAAAGAAAATCATAAGTATTAAATAAAACCATAATTATAAGTATTAAAGAAATTAAAATCATAATTATAAGTATAAACAAATTTACAAACTAGTCCATATTCTCCCAATTTTCGTCCTCACTTCATTCATTTTCATCAGTCTCCCATTCTTCCTCATCACTTGATTCATTTTCATTGTTCTATTCTTCCTACGCAGTTATTTGTCCCACAAAATTTGCGATGGCAATCAACTTATCATCAAAAACTTCTTCTAATATGTGTTGAGGATGTTCTAGATTTCATTCCAACTCAGCATCCACTGCTTGATGAACAACTATGACATCATTCTGGTATGCTACATCTAACACATTTTCAATCTCAATCCTACCCACATGCTTAGTTTTTATGACCACCCACTAATCAACCTTATCTCTGCACAACATATATGGAGCGTAATACACCTGCTTAACATTTTATGCAATGATAAAAAGATCATAGCGACCATATTGTCTCGTGTGCTTTACTTCAATTATATTATGTTGTTGATTCACCCTAGTACCTCTATGTGAAGGATTAAACCACTTGCACCGAAATAGCACTATCTTTTTTTTTCGCCAACCAGGATATCTAACTTCAATAATCTCTTGTATGACACCATAATATTCAACAGTTTGACCATTACCGTCGACATCACCTTGAATGCACACTCCGCTATTATTTGTTTTCTTATACTTAGAAACTTCTTCAGTTTTAAACTTGAAGCCATTCACACAATACTTAGTCATTGTCTATATTTGACTTTCAGGCCCAAGTGCAATATCTCTCACCAATTGTGGATGTTCGACAGTATTATGTTCATAAAAAACCTACAAATTAAATTTTAGTAAATGAGTATATTATACATGTTGATTCAATATTAAGCGTAAATGAGTAAATGAAATTTTACACACTTACATATTTTTTCAGCCAATCAGAAAAGCTTGTATATATGGCATCATTACCCCATATGCTTATGAATTTACTGTTAAGTGTACATTGAGATATTTTGTTAGTTTAATTAACACTTAGTATTTAAATTTATGTAATTCAATAACACAATTCAACAAGACTTTCTTAAGATATGGTTGAATCTCGGGATAATTGAGCAAAATATGTGTCACAACAGATTACTTTTTGACACTAGTGAAACCTCTCCATTGACGTGTTTTAGATCCTCGCCTAGGTTGATTAAAATGAAAATCGGTTCAAACATAGGATCACCATCACCGTCATCATTGCGATTGGATCTATTTTTCTTACATAGCACTTCATTCCCAAAGTAGTAAGAACAAAAATTAGCAGTTTCTCTTGAAAGATAAGCTTCACAAACTGATTCTTCGATCTTTCCCCTCTGCTTAATAGTTTGTTTGCACTTGCCAATTGTCCTATATAATTGCATGTTAGCTAATTAATGTAATACATTTAAGAAAGAATAACAAAAATAATAAAGGGTCATTAACTCTCGAATGGATACATCTACCTTGTTTGAATTGGTCCCCCAAGGCGTGCCTCTTCTATACGGTGAACTGGAAGATGCTCCATCACATCAAAAAAGCCACATGGAAAGATCTTCTCCAACTTAGTGGTGATAACATAAATATTTTGTTGAATCCTTTCCAAGCTACTCTCAAACAAAGTGTTAGAACACAAATCTTTGAAGAACAGACTTATTTCTATAATTGGTTTCCATATCTTATCGGTTAGGTGGATAAATGCGATAGGAATCAGAGTTTCCATGAAAACATGACAATCATGGATTTTCATACCAATCAATTTTCCTTCATCCATATCTGTCCTCTTTCCCAAATTCCAAGCATAGCCCTCGGGCATTCTCAAATTCTTCACCCACTCACAAATTTCTCGTTTCTCATCCGATGTGAATGAAAAACTTGCCTTGGGTTTAACCACTTTACCATTTCTCATTTCCTGCAACCACAACTCCTTTCTCCTACAATATTCCTTTAAGTCCATTCTAGCTTTTGGATTGTCTTTTGTCTTTCCCCTAACATCCATTACTGTGTTGAACAAATTATCAAAATATTTTTTTCCAATGTGCATCACATCAAGATTATGTCGTAGAAGATTATCCTTCCAATACGGTAACTCCCAAAATATGCTTTGTTTGGTCCAATTATGTTCAACACTATATCCAGGAAGTCTAGAACTCTCTCATAAATCTATAATTTTAGGCAACTGACTAACTCTCTCCCAAATCTGATGTCCTGAAAGTAATGGATGTGGCGGATCATGTTCAACCTTATTCTTTCTGAATGCAATTTTCATATTTCTAAACTCGTAGTCCATTTGCAAGAACTGACAGTGACAATCAAACCAACAATTTTTTCAGCCATGCTTTAAAGTTAATTCTTTAGAATTTTCCATACAATGTGGGCAAGTTTACTTTCCAGCAGTCATCCAACCCGACAACATCCCATATGCAGGAAAATCATTAATAGTCCACATTAAAGAAGCATGCATAGTAAATTTTTTCTTACTCTATATATCGTATGTCACTACACCATCAAACCATAATTATTTTAGCTCATCTATCAATGGTTGCAGATAGACATCAACCAAACTTTTTGGATTAAGGGGACCCGGGATAGTACAACTTAGAAATATGTAGGGACTTGTCATACATATTTCAGGCAGGAGATTATATGGAGTAAGAAATACAGGACAACAACAATAAGGTGCATCATTATTTGAGAATGGTGTGAAACCATCTGCACACAATCCCAATCTAACATTTCTTGGTTCTCTAGCAAAATCAGGATATGTTCTATCGAAATGCTTACGAGCTTCTCCATATGATGGATGAGACAAGACACCCGATGGCCTTCTATTTTCACAGTGCCATCTCATATGTGGGTTAGAACTCATTGAAGCATACAACCTCTTTAACCTAGGTATAAGAGGTAGATAGTGCATCGCCTTAACTGGAACCATCTTTCCACCGGGAGTCCGCTTATACCGTGCATGTACACAAAACTTACAATTGTCAATATGATCATCATACTTATACAAAAACATGCAACCATTTACACAACAACTAATTCTATCATATTACAAACCTAACTTGGAAACCAATTTCTTTGGTTCATAAAAATTCTTAGGTATATTCAACTCTGGATTATTAGATAATTCCCCCACAAGATCAACTACAGAGTCCATAAAAGTTTGAGGAGCACTCCAATCTGATTTGATAGTGAATAGTCTAACTGCAATTGACAAAGCAGAATGCAGATTTCCTTCACATAATGGACGATTACCCGATTGTAATTTTTTATAAAAGCATTTTGCTTCTTCATTAGGAGCTTCTTCTAAATACTGTTCGGGTTCTATCCCATCTTGAACCCCGAAAGTATCATTAACCATTTTATGCATCCTATCATGTTCAACCCTATCATCTTGAGACCTATCAGGTTCAACCCTATTATATTCATTCATAGGCAACGAATTATAAAATATACCATTCAACCCATCTTTCTCACCATGATCAGCACAGACAAAATATCTAGTCTTAAATCCACTACGATATAGATGAACCATAATTGTATGTGGATTAAAAAACTTCAGGCACCGATATTTACTACAGAGGCACCTAACCACACCATGACTTTGATAGTTGTCTAGTGACTTTGCATACTCGATAAAACCTCTAACTCATTCAAAAAATTCAAGTTTAATAGAACCATCATTTTCATAATACATATCATACATCCACAAGTGATGATCCATCTACAAAAATATAATAATTCAATTATAAATTAGACTCGTTGACATTCATAACATAAACTAAAGTTAAAAACTAATTCAAGATTATAACCCAACAATATTAACTAATTCAAAATTTTCAAATTCACTATCAAATTCAAGAACTTAATTCAACAACCTAAATTAAAAACTAATTCAAGATTATAACCCAACAATAAGCTAATTCAAAATTTTCAACTTCATTATCAAATTCAAGAACCTAATTCAACAACCTAAGTTGAAAACTAATTCAAGATTATATATAACCCAATAATATAAACTAATTAAAAATTTCCAACTTCACTATCAAATTCAAGAACCTAATTCAACAACCTAAAGTTGAAAACTAATTCAAGATTATAACCCAACAAGATATATAAAATAATTCAAAATTTTAAACTTCACTATCAAATTCAAGAACCTAATTCAACAACCTAAAGTTGAAAACTAATTCAAGATTATAACCAAACAATATAAACTAATTTAAATTTTTCAACTTCACTATCAAATTCAAGAACCTAATTCAACAACCTAAAGTTGAAAATTAATTCAAGATTATAACCCAAAAATATATGTATAAACTAATTCAAGATTTCTAACTTCACTCTCAAATTCAAAAACTTAATTCAACAACCTAAAGTTGAAAACTAATTCAAGATTATAACCCAATAATATATATATATATATACATATAATATATATATATATATATATATATATATATATATAAACTAATTCAAAATTTTCAACTTCACTATCAAATTCAAGAACCTAATTGAACAACTTAAAATGAAAACTAATTCAAGATTATAACCCAATAATATAAACTAAGTCAAAAATTTTAATTTCACTATCAAATTCAAGAACCTAAAGTTGAAAACTAATTCAAGAACTTCATTCAAACTTATAATGTTCACAAATACTAAAATCAAACTAATATATTTACTATGCTCACAAATACTAAAATCAAATTAAAGTTCAAACTTCTCAAATTCAAGTTCACAAATTCAATTATATGAATTAAAAAATGTTCATAACATTATTCAAGATTCACAACTAGCAATGTTCATAATCTAACACAAACATAAAATAAATGACAAAAAATAATTTAAAGATTCGAAACTAACAAACTTGCCAATAATAACAAAAAATATCAAATAAACCCTAACTTGAAATTTTAAATACTACTAATTCAAGTTCTAATCTACATAACAACTAACAATGTTCTTAATCTAACATTAACCTAAAATAAATGCAATGTAATTGAAAAAAAGTAAAAAAATCTAACCTTGAATTTTAAATTAGCCCTAACCCGAAAATTAATAATGGAGGAGGAAGGAGGCGGCGTGGAGGCGGCATGAAGGCGGTAACGGTGACAGCAATGGCAGCGGCAGCAATGGCAAATACTCCCTCACTTCAATGGCAATGGCAATGAAGTTGTATAGGTGTGTGGAAGTGTGGAGGTGTGGAGGGGTGCGGAGAGAAGAGAGAAGAGAAAAATGAAGGAGTGACCTGATCTGGGTTACTTTATTTTTTAAGAAGTGAAGGACAACGTCGCTTTTGTCCGTCACTTTTTTAAATGAGTTGCCCACGTATTGACCTAAAAGCGACGGACAAAAGTGATGCTGTCCGTCGCTTTTCAATTTTTTAATCTAAATTAAATTTTAAAGAAAGCGACGGACAACATCACTTTCTTTAAAATTATTTTTTAATTTTTTTAATAATTGCGATGCTATCTGTCGCTTATAATAAAAAATAAAAATTAATTATTTGTAAATAATTTTGGCGCAAAAATCTGCCAAAAAAAGTGACGGACAAAGAGACGCTGCCTGTCGCTTTTGTAAAAAAATAATTATAAATTAAAACAAATTTAGAAAAGCGACGGACAACGTCGCTTTTTTCGTCGCTTTTATGAGCGACCTTTCTTATTCATCTCTTTTTGAGTTGTTTTTAGTAGTGCCAGTTGAACCACCATAAGCCCGGAGGGTACACACAAATTAAACAATAACCTAATCGGAATACCATAAGCCTAGAAGGTAGAACCATCAGACAATAGACCCAACCGGACCCCCCATAAGCCTAGTGGATATGAACAGCAGACAGTAGTAGCTAGCAGTTAACCTAATAGAAAAAATGCATGTGAAACATGCCATTATATGTAGTATAATACTATTCAAGTGCCAATAGTACCGTATACTCCTCCTCTATCCATAGCTTGCAAAGGAAGGACCCATAGGGGACTTACAAAATCCGTACACCAAATCTGAACCATATCTGGATGAGTATGCCATGATAATAATTATTAAAACTACCTAAAACAAGTGTCTCCTCTAGCATGCAGGTTTAATATATTGGAAAAAATCACCTGGAATACTTTCTCTCGGGCATGCAAGTTCATCTCAAATCAACATTTAAAAAATATATCAAGTTTTCCTTAAGAAAGTCAAAAAGTATCAAATATTTCCCAAAAATCCATCTTTGAAATCGAACAACCTATTTTTGAAACCAAGTCTTTCATATTCCATGATGCAAACAACCACAATAACAGGAACATAGATGAATATACACGAAAAATATCACTTCCAGGCCTAATCAACCCTCCCAGAAGCAAACTCAGGTCCCCAGGCTATCAAAAGATCTAAACTTTTGGGAAAACACTCGGAAGGGCCAAACATATAACCAACTCCTAAGGTAAACCCAACCCAAAGCAAACACCTAACCAATTCTAGGCTAAGGCACGCCATTTTTCCCAAGATGAGCAAAAAAAAGAGAGCTAAGGATAAAGTAAACTGACCTGGAGTTCAGCATCCACGGCCTCAGGACCATAATTACTCAATACAAAAAATGAATACGAGATATAAATGTCAATATATAAACGAATAACAAGCACCTACTCTACCACGAATTCTATCGGTAACTTTATACTAAGGATTTCAAACATAAAAATACAAGGCCCTAAGCAGACTAACTAAGTTAAGGCAAGAAATTATCTAGAATTAAAGCTACTATTAAGGCTACGCTAGAACATAAGGGAACAAGAAATGGCAAACTAAGGATCTCAATCCCAATTCTAATCTAAATCCCCAAAATCAGCTTCGAGAATCAAATTCAGTCAACACTTATCTATCAAATCCACAGAGTCCCACCAAAAATTAGCATAATACCATACAATCGTCTTATATAGGCTAAGTCTTTAAGTAGGTAAGTCGTAGCCTACCTGAAAGCTTAACACGCACACTTACACCTACTAGATCAGAGTTTTTTTTTCCGGGAAGTCTCTGACTACTTTCATGCTATCAAAATAATAATGTACTCATTAAAATATTACCAATGATACCCATATTGTGAATTTATACTTTGGGTCAAAAATCGAGTGAAAATTCACTCGTGGGACCCGCATGAAAATTTTAAAAGTTAAATCGGGGATTTTGTGCCTCATGGGATAAGGTTTACATGCCCAACATATTGAGCAAGAACATTAACCATAGGCAACGAATTATAAAACATAAGGAGCTTCTTCTAAATATTGTTCGGGTTCTATCCCATCTTGAACCCCGAAAGTATCATTAACCATTTCATGCATCCTATCGTGTTCAACCCTATCATCTTGAGACCTATCAGGTTCAACCCTATTATTCATTCATAGGCAACAAATTATAAAATATACCATTCAACCCATCTTTCTCACCATGATCAACCCAGACAAAATATCTACTCTTAAATCCACTACGATATAGATGAACCATAACTGTATCTGGATTAAAAAACTTCAGCCACCGACATCTACTACAGGGGCACCTAACCACACCATGACATTGATAGTTGTCTAGTGACATTGCATACTCGATAAAACCTCTAACTCCTTCAAAAAATTCAAGTTTAATAGGACCATCATTTTCATAATACATATCATACATCCATAAGTGATGATCCATCTACAAAAATATAATAATTCAATTATAAATTAGACTCATTGACATTCATAACAAAAACTAAAGTTAAAAACTAATTCAAGATTATAACCCAACAATATAAACTAATTCAAAATTTCCAAATTCACTATCAAATTCAACAACCTAAATTAAAACTAATTCAAGATTTTAAACTTCACTATCAAATTCAAGAACCTAATTCAACAACCTAAAGTTGAAAACTAATTCAAGATTATAACCCAACAAGATATATAAACTAATTCAAAATTTTAAACTTCACTATCAAATTCAAGAACCTAATTCAACAACTGAAAGTTGAAAACTAATTCAAGATTATAACCCAACAATATAAACTAATTCAAAATTTTCAACTTCACTATCAAATTCAAGAACCTAACTCAACAACCTAAAGTTGAAAATTAATTCAAGATTATAACCCAAAAATATATATATAAACTAATTCAAGATTTCTAACTTCACTCTCAAATTCAAAAACTTAATTCAACAACCTAAAGTTGAAAACTAATTCAAGATTATAACCCTATATACATATATATATATATATATATATATATATATATATATATATATATATATATATACACACACATATATAAACTAATTCAAAATTTTCAACTTCACTATCAAATTGAAGAACCTAATTGAACAACTTAAGGTGAAAAATAATTCAAGATTATAACCCAATAATATAAACTAATTCAAATTTTTTAACTTCGCTATCAAATTCAAGAACCTAAAGTTGAAAACTAATTCAAGAACTTAATTCAAACTTATAATGTTCACAAATACTAAAATCGAACTAATATATTTACTATGCTCACAAATACTAAAATCAAATTAAAGTTCAAACTTCTCAAATTCAAGTTCACAAATTCAATTATATGAATTAAAAAATGTTCATAACATTATTCAAGATTCACAACTAGCAATGTTCAAAATCAAACACAAACATAAAATAAATGACAAAAAATAATTTAAAGATTCGAAACTAACAAACTTGCCAATAATAACAAAAAATATCAAATAAACCCTAACTTGAAATTTTAAATACTACTAATTCAAGTTCTAATCTACATAACAACTACAATGTTCTTAATCTAACATTAACCTAAAATAAATGCAATGTAATTGAAAAAAAGTAAAAAAATCTAACCTTGAATTTTAAATTAGCCCTAACCCAAAAATTAATAATGGAGGAGGAAGGAGGCAGCGTGGAGGCGGCGTGAAGGCGGTGACGGTGGCAGCAATGGCAGCGGCGGCAATGGCAAATACTCCCTTCACTTCAATGGCAATGGCAATGAAGTTGTATAGGTGTGTGGAAGTGTGGAGGTGTGGAGGGGTGCGGAGAGAAGAGAGAAGAGAAAAATGAAGGAGTGACCTGATCTGGGTTACGTTATTTTTTAAAAAGTGAAGGACAATGTCGCTTTTGTCCGTCGCTTTTTTAAATGAGTTGCCCACGTATTGACCTAAAAGCAACGGACAAAAGTGATGTTGTCCGTCACTTTTCAATTTTTTTAATCTAAATTAAATTTTAAAGAAAGCGACGGACAACATCACTTTCTTTAAAATTATTTTTTATTTTTTTTAATAATTGCGATGCTATCTGTCGCTTATAATAAAAAATAAAAATTAATTATTTGTAAATAATTTTGGCGCAAAAATCTGCCAAAAAAAGTGACGGACAAAGAGACACTGCCTGTCGCTTTTGTAAAAAAATAATTATAAATTAAAACAAATTTAGAAAAGTGACGGACAACATCGCTTTTTTCGTCTCTTTTATGAGCGACGCTGTCCGTCGCTTTCTTATCCATCTCTTTCATTTTAATTGTTTTTAGTACTGCCAGTTGAACCACCATAAGCCCGGAGGGTAAACACAAATTAAACAATAACCTAATCGGAATACCATAAGCCTAGAAGGTAGAACCATCAGACAATAGACCCAACCGGACCCCCCATAAGCCTAGTGGATATGAACAGCAGACAGTAGTAGCTAGCAGTTAACCTAATAGAAAAAATGCATGTGAAACATGCCATGATATGTAGTATAATAATATTCAAGTGCCAATAGTACCGTATACTCCTCCTCTATCCATAGCTTGCAAAGGAAGGACCCATAGGGGACTTACAAAATCCGTACACCAAATCTGAACCATATCTCGATGAGTATGCCATGATAATAATTATTAAAACTACATAAAACAAGTGTCTCCTCTAGCATGCAGGTTTAATATATTGGAAAAAAATCACCTGGAATACTTTCTCTCGGGCATGCAGGTTCATCTCAAATCAACATTTAAAAAATATATCAAGTTTTCCATAAGAAAGTTAAAAAGTATCAAATATTTCCCAAAAATCCATCTTTGAAATCGAACATCCTATTTTTGAAACCAAGTCTTTCATATGCCATGATGCAAACAACCACAATAACAGGAACATCGATGAATATACACGAAAAATATCACTTCCAGGCCTAATCAACCCTCCCTGAAGCAAACTCAGGTCCCCAGGCTATCAAAAGATCTAAACTTTTGGGAAAACACTCGGAAGGGCCAAACTTATAACCAACTCCTAAGGTAAACCCAACCCAAAGCAAACACCTAACCATTTCTAGGCTAAGGCACGCCATTTTTCCCGAAGATGAGCAAAAAAAAGTGAAAAAAAAGAGAGGTAAGGATAAAGTAAACTGACCTAGAGTTCAGCATCCACGACCTCAGGACCATAATTACTCAATACAAAAAATGAATACGAGATATAAATGTCAATATATAAACGAATAACAAGCACCTACTCTACCACGAATTCTATCGGTAACTCTATACTAAGGATTTCAAACATAAAAATACAAGGCCCCAAGCAGACTAACTAAGTTAAGGCAAGAAATTATCAAGCATTAAAGCTACTATTAAGGCTACGCTTGAACATAAGGGAACAAGAAATGGCAAATTAAGGATCTCAATCCCAATTCTAAGCTAAATCCCCAAAATCAGCTTCGAGAATCAAATTCACTCAACACTTATCTATCAAATCCACAGAGTCCCACCAAAAATTTGCATAATACCATACAATCATCTTATATAGGCTAAGTCTTTAAGTAGGTAAGTCGTAGCCTACCTAAAAGCTGAACACGCACACTTACACCTACTAGATCAGAGTTTTTTTTTCTGGGAAGTCTCTGACTACTTTCATGCTATCAAAATAATAATGTACTCATTAAAATATTTCCAATGATACCCATATTGTGAATTTATACTTTGGGTCAAAAATCGAGTGAAAATTCACTTGTGGGACCTGCATGAAAATTTTAAAAGTTAAATCGGGCACACGCAGCCCGCAGCCCCTGGCCCGGATGACAAGGTCCATGGAGGTCCCAGACCCCATACTAAAACTTAGTATCAAAACATGTCGTCCGGAAGCAAGTCCGGGTTCAAGATAGAGATCCAGTCTCGAATATGCATACCCAGACCCTGTCCAGGACTAAAGTAGTAGGAAAATATCTCAAAAACCCCTCTAAGGGACCCGGGCATAACCGGGGCTAAACAGTAGAAAGTCATCTCAGGTGCTCGGTCCAACCGAGGCTAAAATCATTTCAAGTAGCAGGAAAACTCAACTAGTACCCCGGTCCTGCCGAGTCTAGTGTTAATCGTAAAACTGGTGATTTAAATCATAATTTTACTTTCTTTTACCCAAGAATTTTCACAAGTTAAATCAAACCATTTCCAAATTATTTCCATCAAAAATGGTCCCCCCGGGCCATGCAAGGTTTAGAAAATAGTGTATGTAGGCCCGAAGCCCAAACCGTAGTAAAACATGTATAAAACCCTTTTATATGCATTAAAATGGTATGATCAAACACAATAGCTGCCCAGCAGCTCACAATCAACCTATCGACCCTGCACAGGCCCACAGCTACTCAGCAAGAATAACCAACCTAGAAGGATAATTCTATGCCCGGGACTCGCGGACATTCCCAAAATCCCACCTTCTATGTTCCAGAGTCAACAAGGACTCACAGGACCACAAGGGTAAATAAAATATATCGGCAAATACTACAAGCAACGGAGGAACAAAAGTAGGCGAACATGAATAAAGCGGTCAAGGTCTGTGGTACCAAACTAATAAACCAACCCAAGGATGCCCATTAATACAATTTTATCCTATATATGTGGAGTCTAGGGAAAATAAACCGTAACTTACATGTCGTCCGATGACAAGCTTGAACCTCTTCGAAAAACCTCCAACACGAAATCAAACTCGGACTCGGGCTTGAATAACTTGACGTAGATAATCTATTGCTTTCGACCGATCGAATATAACGTTAAAAATACATAAGAACTTGCTATATGCTATACAGTAATACTGTTTGACAAACACAAAAAGGAAAGTGAAGCAAGAATCACATAATCCATAATTGCTGGAGTATATATAATAATTTGGCCAATATGGTCATTAATTACATATACTACCTTATTAATATTTTAAAAAGCATACTATGTGGCAGCATATTACAACTTAAAAGGGGTTGCTGTCCACCCCTTTTTCCTCCACGTGGGGTGGAGGTGGCAACCTCTTAAAATTTTACCCCGTTACGTACATACTCGGGTATTATATAGATTCGTGGTAAAATAAATATATTTTTTGAATATACCATAATCATTAGAAAATTATTTCGAATAAAACCTACTATATTATAATAATAAATTTCAACATAACTAAATTTAATATCTTCGTTAAAATATTACAATGTATAAAAACCTTATAAAATAAATACATATACACTTATATCGTAACAAAAATATTTTTCATAAACCTTTAAAATATTTTGAAAAGGTAATAATAATTTAACTTTTTACCAAATTTAACTTTAAAATAAAATATTTTCAAATATACGCGCGATGCTAATAAAATTCTTAAGCTTAGGCTCGTAATTCACCATCGCACGATTTTGATACTCAAGAACTCTCTTGGAATACTCCCTTATGTTTTCTCACTGTTTTAGAACTAAAATGGCATTTTAAAACGTGAAGTTGAGGCTTAAATCGAGTTTGACCCGACCCGGTTCGCGACCCGGTTCGCAACCCGGTTCCTGCCAGACAGTCCGCGGTAAAATAGTCATAACTTTTTACTCCGAGATCAGTTGGACGTGAGGTTTTGTGCGTTGGAAACTAGACTCGTAGACCTTCAATTTGGTATTTCGGGGGACTTCTAACTCTTTATATATTGGGAGAAAATCCCTGAGAAATTTTACCCAAAGTTCAGAAAATTTATTAAAGAACTTACGATAACTTTTGCCGACTTGCTTGACTTTACAACTTATCATACGACCAAACAAATGGACCCGGCACCGAACTACCGGTCCCGACAATCCTTAAATGACTTGGGTCCGCTACAACAAGCTCTAACGGCACAAGGAAAACGTGTATGTGGAAATGACCGGAAGGGTCATTACATCATCCACTACTAAAAAGGACTTTCGTCCTCGAAAGTCAAGGTCAAGGGGGTACCTGAAGGCTCAAACAGCTGCGGATACTGGGCCCGCATATCTCTCTCGGTCTCCCAGGTAGCCTCCTCGGCTGGACGGTGCCTCCACTGAACCTTAACAACCGGGATCTCTCGAGACCTCAATCTCCTGACATCTCTGGCCAAAATAGTTGCCGGCTCCTCAACAAAGGCTAAACCCTCACCCAACTGAACTGAATCCCACTGTAACACGTGAGACTCATCTGGGACATACCGACGCAATATCGAAACATGAAATACAGGATGTATAGCTGAAAACATCGGAGGCAAGGCTAGCTGATAGGTAACGCTACCAACCCTCTTAAGAATCTCAAACGGCCCAATGTACCTGGGGCTAAGCTTGCCCCGCCTACCAAATCTCATCACGCCCTTCATGGGAGATACACAGAGAAACACCAAGTCACCGACACTAAACTCCAAGGCACGAAGCCTACGATCAGCATAACTCTTATGCCTGCTCTGAGCTGCCCGAAGTCTGTCCTGAATCACTCGGACTCAGTCTAAGGAATCTCGAAGCAGATCTGTGCTCTGTGGACTAGAATTAAAACCATCAAACCAATCTACCGGTGATCTGCAATGCCTGCCATACAAAGCCTCAAAAGGTGCCATGCCGATACTCGAATGGAAGCTGTTATTATAAGCAAACTCTTCCAAGGAAACAAACTGATCCCAAGAACCTCCAAAGGCAAGAACACAGGCCCGAAGTATGTCCTCCAAAATCTGAATGGTCCACTCGGACTGTCCATCTGTCTGAGGGTGGAAAGCGGTACTAAGATGAACCTCTGTACCCAAATCTCGCTGAATAGCCCTCCAGAACTGAGATGTGAACTGAGTGCCACGGTCTGAAATGATAGAAGCTGGGACCCCATGCAACCAAACAATCTCACGAAGGTAGATCTGAGCTAACCTCTCTGCACCATAAGAAGTCTGAACTGGCAAGAAATGTGCTGACTTAGTCAGCCTATCAACAATCACCCATATGGAATCAAACCCATGAGAAGTACGAGGCAAACCAACAACAAAGTCCATAGTAATCCCTTCCCACTTCCACTCAGGAATGGGAAGTCGCTGCATCAAACCACCAGGTCTCATGTGCTCGAACTTAACCTGCTGACAGTTCAAGCACCGAGATACAAACTCCGCTATATCCTGCTTCATACCACTCCACCAGTAAAGCTGTCTCAAGTCCCTATACATCTTTGTTGTGCCAGGGTGAATGGAGTATCTAGTACAATGTGCCTCATGAAGTATCAACTGAATCAAATCACTAATCCTCGGAACACAAAGGCGACTATCAAACCTCAGAACCCCATATGAATCTAGAGTAACCTGACTGGTCTCACCCTGAACAACCTGATCACGAAGGTCACACAACTGCTGATCCTAAAACTGACTGCTCTGAATCTGATCAATCAAAGTAGAACGAACCTCAACACTGGCGAGAATTCTGCTAGGATCCGACAAGTCAAGCCTAATCAAACGGTTAGCCAAGGACTGGATGTCCAAGGCCAATGGTCTCTCTGAAACTGAAAGAGAAGCTAGGCTACCCATACTCACTGCCTTCCGGCTCAAGGCATTCGCTACCACGTTTGCCTTGCCCGGATGATACGGAATAGTGAAGTCATAGTCCTTCAGTAACTCGACCCATCTCCTCTGTCTCGAGTTCAACTCTCGCTGACTCGTGATATACTAAAGACTACGGTGATTGGTGAAGATCTCACAGTGAACTCCATATAGGTAATGCCTCCAGATCTTGAGCGCAAAAACTACCGCTGCCAACTCTAAGTCATAAGTGGGGTAGTTGCGCTCGTGAACCATCAGCTGCCTCGATGCATATGCTATTACACGACCCTGCTGAATCAACACACAACCAAGACCAACCCCAGAAGCATCACAGTACACGGAGAAGCTCTGACCCTCAACCGGCAAAGTCAAAACTGGAGCTGAAGTCAATAAGGCCTTAAGCCTCTGAAAGTTATCCTCACACTGATTCGACCACTGAAATGGGACATCCTTCCTAGTCAGCATAATCAAGGGTGCTGCTATGGAAGAAAATCCCTCAATGAACCGTCTGTAGTAACCTGCTAACCCAATAAATCTGCGAACCTCAGTAACAGTAGTAGGTCTAGGCCACTCACAAACCGCTGAAATCTTTCCCGGATCAACCCTAATCCCATCCTTAGACACCACGTGCCCTAGTAATGCAACTGACTCAAGCCAAAACTCACACTTTGAGAACTTGGCATAAAGCCGATGATCTCTCAAAGTCTGGAGTATAACCCTCGAGTGCTGCTCATGCTCATCTCTACTACGCGAGTATATCAAGATGTCGTCCATAAAAACTATCACAAATGAGTCCAAATACGGGCCAAGAACCCTGTGCATCAAGTTCATAAAGGCTGCGGGGGCATTAGTCAACCCAAAAGACATCACCAGGAACTCATAATGGCCATAACATGTCCTGAATGCTGTCTTAGGGATGTCCTCTGCCCTAATCCTCAACTTATGGTAGCCGGACCTCAAATCAATCTTCGAAAACATGAATGAACCCTGAAGCTGGTCAAACAAGTCATCAATCCTCGTCATCGGATACCTATTCTTCACTGTCACCCTATTCAGCTGCCGATAATCAATACACATGCGCATCGACCCATCCTTCTTCTTCACGAAGAGAACAGGAGCACCCCAAGGTGACACACTAGGTCTAATAAACCCCTTAGCTAACAGATCCTGGAGCTTCTCCTTAAGCTCCCTCAACTCAGCAGGAGTCATACGGTAAGGAGAAATAGAAATGGGCCTGGTGCCCGGCTCTAACTCAATAGTGAAATCAATATCTCTCTCAGGTGGAAGGCCTGGCAGGTCGGTAGGAAACACATCGAGTATGTCTCTAACCACAGGAACAGACTCAGGAGAAGTAGGATCAGCACTAACATCTTGGACATATGCTAGATAAGCTAAACACCCACGGGAGATCAAATTCCTAGCTCGAAGACAAGAGATGATCCCAGATGGTGCATGGCTAACAGAACCCTGCCACACAACCGGGGATACACCGGGCATAACTATGGTAATGGTCTTGGCATAACAATCCAAAACCACATGGTGAGGGGATAACCAGTCCATGCCCAGTATCACATCAAAATCTAGCATATCAAGAATCATCAAATCACCCCAGGTCTCTGAATCACCAACAGATAACATACATGATCTCACAATCCAATCCACTACTAAGGAATCTCCTACAGGGGTCGAAACAGAAACAGGAACAGATAATGGCTCACTAGCCAACCCCAAACAAGGCACAAAGTAGGCAAATACATATGAACAAGTGGATCCAGGATCAAATAAAGCCATAGCAGACTGATGGCACACATAAATTATACCTGTAATCACAGCATCTGAGGCGGACCGCGTAAAACTGACGATGACCTCCACCTGCCCGACCGCCATCCCTACCACCTGCTCAGCCGTATGGACCACCACCTCTACTCTGACAACCACCCCCTCTAGCCGGAGGCTGAACTACTCGTAAAGGCTCGGCCAACTGAACTGTACCTTGTCAAGGGCAATCTCTAGCAAAATAAACAATCGCACCACAAGTAAAACAAGCCCCTGACGGCCTACTCAGTCGAGATGAACCAGCAGATCCCGTATGACCACCACAGCATGATGCCCCAGAAACTGTACCCCTCGAAGACTGGCCGCTACAGCCCTGATGGCTGCACTGACCCTGCTCGAACTGGGTACTACCAAAAGTCAGAAGGGAAGCTTGAACCGGTCAGCTGGACTGGCCCTGGTGCTGCTATGGCTGATAACTCCGGCTCCACTGGCTAGGACCTTTACCACCATATCTGGAACCACTGTAGACACCCTGATGCCGAGGCCTCTTATCTCTGGACCCCTGATCATGTCGTTGTAAGTCCTCCATAGTGCGGGCATAGTCCACAATAGCCTGGAATGACCGACCACTAGCAATCAATATCTCAGCTGGCTGCCTGATATCTGGCCTCAAACCCCATACAAATCTGCGAATCCTATCTGCCTCGATAGGAATGATCATAGCTCCGAACGGTGCAAGCTAATGAAAATGGGTCTCATACTCTGAGACAGTCGTAAACCCATGCATAAGGTGAGTAAACTGCTCCCTGCGACGCTCATGATCACTCTGAGACAGGAACTTGGCCATAAAGGCCTCATAAAACTCAGACCAGGTCAAAGGAGGTGACGATGGTGGTCTACAAGCAACTTGGGCCCTCCACCATAACTTCACTGGGCCCTCCAACTGATAGGTAGTATAACCAACCCCGTGAGTCTCCAACAAATCCAAATGATGCAACATCTCCTCACAGGTAGTAATAAAGTCATGTGGATCCTGTCTAGAAGTACCAGCAAACCTCAGAGGTGCTAACCTCAAAAACCTACCCAATGGCTTCAGCTCTAACTCTGTCATAACTGGGCGAGGAGCAAGAGGCTGTGCAACAGATGGAACCGGAATGACCTCCGCACGGGGAGCCATAGTAGCCGGCTGCGCTCCTAAGCTCTGTGCACCCAGGGCTGCCCCCTGAGCGGATGTCTGTGCTACCTCAGAATACCGCTCTCCAATCACACCCAAAAGCTATAATAGTAATACCCAAATATCTGGAGACTGAGCTGCGGCTGGAGTTGGCACAGAAGTGGGCACTAGAGCTGGTACTGGAGCTGGAGCTGGAGCTGGTGCTGGTGGTACCTGGGCTGCCCCCTGATCCACATGCCGCTCGGGCTCTATCTCTACTCTAGCAGGTGCCACTGATCGAGGGCGTCCTCGACCCCTAGCTGGAGTGGGAGGCTCATCTCTGCGTGATGCCGATGATCTCGTATGAACCATCTGCGGAAGAATGAAGTAGAACAAATGAGATTTCTAGAAATTTCAAGGGTTTCACGCACGACACAGAAGAAATAAAAGAGTCAAATTTCCTAAAATGTCACTGTAGCCTCCCAAAGATTGAGTACGGACGTCTCCGCCCCGATCCGCAAGACTCTACTAGACATTGTCTCCTATACCGATGACACCGGTGAACCTAAATCTCTGATACCAAGTTGTCACAACCAAATTTCTCGGTCATGATGACACCTACAACCCCCAGTAGGTGAACCAATCCCCGTAGCCCAGAACAGTTAGTAATGGGCTACTATCTAACAAATAAGGGAACAAAAAGAAGAGAATGGATAACAGGGATATATATATATACATAAGCGGAAACTAAACCAAACCCCAAGACCTGGTATCATAGTATAGAGCCAAAACTACATACATAAAGTGCAAACGATCCAAAACAATATATACAGATGTCTCTGAATGGTAATAGAGTACATGAAGCAAAAGATAAACTAAAGCTAAGCTCCGATCGCCAAGAGCTCACCCTCAGTCTGAAGTAGTCCCCAGCAGATCTCCAAGCACGAATCACAGCGATCTAACGGCGATAGCCCACGCTAGGATCTGCACCAAGATGAGGGTAGGGTTGAAGCACCAAATGCGAAGCATTAAGGACCCCAGTAGGTATCATAGGCCTGGACTGGGCACATATAAGATTAAAAGCGTAAATAACAGACAGAATAGAAGCAAGCAGTCACAGAAATCGAACGAAAAAGATACGACTAGGAACTAAGCCCAGAGGGAAATCAACAGAACCCACATTATGAGAGCTAGTAAAGCTCAAGGAATATAAAAACCATAGGCACAGGTTGAAAGTAAGAAAACCAACGCACCTGGGGTCCTTGCAACAACAGTGTATACAAAATAAGTTTACGAAGTGGACGGTATACCGGTAACCTCAAGTGTAAGAAGAAGAGAGAAAGAGTAATGATAGGCATGCTTAGAGACATGAATCAAGCCCAACTAACCATATCAATCTCAAATCCAGCAACTAACAGTCTAGCAGTAACCAATTTCATAATTAACCGTAACAGGGAACAATTCTAAAAGTAAATAGAAAGAGTCTACCTACAGTCCCCTGGCCGCCCATACAACCGAGGAACATAAACAAGTAAAAACAAACCCTCCGTCATCCCATACTACCGGAGCGTACAATCAACAAATAACAAACAAGGGTGGAACCTCAAACAATGAATGATATGATGCATGAAGATCTCAAGTGAAATGGTATCTCTGTATGTACCTCCTTCGGTGTCGATCGGGCCCAGCAGGTAGGTTCCATGGAAGGACGCTGCCCGTATACCTCTACTCCACCGTATACCCCTCCTTCGGCACACGCAACCCTCAGCCCCTGGCCGGGATGGCAAGGTCCATGGAGGTCCCAGACCCCATACTAAAACTCAGTATCAACACATGTCGTCCGGAAGCAAGTCTGGGTTCAAGATAGAGACCCAGTCTTGAATATGCATGCCCAGACCCTGTCCAGGACTAAAGTAGTAGGAAAATATCTCAAAAACCCCTCTAAGGGTGCCCGAGCATAACCGGGGCTAAACAGTAGAAAGTCATCTCAGGTGCTCGGTCCAACCGAGGCTAAAATCATTTCAAGTAGCAGGAAAACTCAACTAGTACCCCGGCCCTGCCGAGTCTAGTGTTAATCGTAAAATTGGTGATTTAAATCATAATTTTACTTTCTTTTACCCAAGAATTTTCACAAGTTAAATCAAACCATTTCTAAATTATTTCCATAAAAAATGGGCCCCTCGGGCCATGCAAGGTTTAGAAAATAGTGTTCGTAGGCCCGAAGCCCAAACCGTAGTAAAACATGTATAAAACCCTTTTATATGCATGAAAATGGTATGATCAAACACAATAGCTGCCTAGCAGCTCACAATCAACCTATCGACCCTGCACAGGCCCACAGCTACTCAGCAAGCATAACCAACCTAGAAGGATAATTCTATGCCCGAGACTCGCGGACATTATTCCAGAGTCAACAAGGACTCACAGGACCACAAGGGTAAATAAAATATATCGGCAAATACTATAAGCAACGGAGGAACAAAAGTAGGCGAACATGAATAAAGCGGTCAAGGTCTGTAGTACCAACCTAATAAACCAACCCAAGGATGCCCATTAATATAATTTTATCCTATATATGCGGAGTCTAGGGAAAATAAACCGTAACCTACCTGTCGTTCGATGACAAGCTTGAACCTCTCCGAAAAACCTCCAACACGAAATTTAACTCGGACTCGGGCTTGAATAACTTGACGTAGATAATCTATTGCTTTCGGCCGATCGAATATAACGTTAAAAATACATAAGAACTTGCTATATGCTATACAGTAATACTGTTTGACAAACACAAAAAGGAAAGTGAATCAAGAATCACATAATCCATAATTGTTGGAGTATATATAATAATTTGGCCAATATGGTCATTAATTACATATACTACCTTATTAATATTTTAAAAAGCATACTAAGTGGAAGCATATTACAACTTAAAAGGGGTTGCTGTCCACCCCTTTTTCCTCCACGTGGGGTGGACGTGGAAACCTCTTAAAATTTTACCCCGTTACGTACATACTCGGGTATTATATAGATTCGTGGTAAAATAAATATAATTTTTGAATATACCATAATCATTAAAAAATTATTTCAAATAAAACCTACTATATTATAATAATAAATTTCAACATAACTAAATTTACTATCTTCGTTAAAATATTACAATGTATAAAAACCTTATAAAATAAATACATATACATTTATATCGTAACAAAAATATTTTTCATAAACCTTTAAAATATTTTGAAAAGGTAATAATAATATAACTTTTTACCAAATTCAACTTTAAAATAAAATATTTTCAAATATACGCGCGATGCTAATAAAATTCTTAAGCTTTGGCTCGTAATTCACCATCGCACGATTTTGATACTCAAGAACTCTCTTGGAATACTCCCTTATGTTTTCTCACTGTTTCAGAACTGAAATGGCATTTTAAAACGTGAAGTTGAGGCTTAAATCGAGTTTGACCCGACCCGGTTTGCGACCCGGTTCGCAACCCGGTTCCTGCCAGACAGTCCGCGGTAAAACAGTCATAACTTTTTACTCCTAGATCAGTTGGACGTGAGGTTTTGTGCGTTGGAAACTAGACTCGTAGACCTTAGATTTGATATTTTGGGGGACTTCTAACTCTTTATATATTGGGAGAAAATCCCCGAGACATTTTACCCAAAGTTCAGAAAATTTATTAAAGAACTTACAATAACTTTTGCCGACTTGCTTGACTTCAAAACTTATCATACGACCAAACAAATGGACCCGGCCCCGAACTACCGGTCCCGACAAGCCTTAAATGACTTGGGTCCGCTACAACAAGCTCTAACGGCACAAGGAAAATGTGTATGTGGAAATGACCGGAAGGGTCATTACAACGCTAGAACATAAGGGAACAAGAAATGGCAAACTAAGGATCTCAATCCCAATTCCAAGCTAAATCCCCAAAATCAGCTTCGAGAATCAAATTCACTCAACAATTATGTATCCAATCCACAGAGTCCCACCAAAAATTAGCATAATACCACACAATCATCTTATATAGGCTAAGTATTGAAGTAGGTAAGTCGTAGCCTACCTGAAAGCTGAACACGCACACTTACACCTACTAGATCAGAGATTTTTTTTTCCGGGAAGTCTCTGACTACTTTCATGCTATCAAAATAATAATGTACTCATTAAAATATGACCAATGATACCCATATTGTGAATTTATACTTTGGGTCAAAAATCGAGTGAAAATTCACTCGTGGGACCCGCATAAAATTTTTAAAAGTTAAATCGGGGATTTTGTCCCTCATGGGATAAGGGTTACATGCCCAACATATTGAGGAAGAACAACTCCAAAAATGAGCTCAAATGAATCCCCAAGCCTAAGAAGAAAACAAGAATTTAATTAGAAAAGGGCCTAGAAACTTACAATATAAGAATGGAATATGATCACGGACGAGGAATGAATAATCTCAAGCAATAACAATAAAGCCACCAGGTTTACTTGAGCTTGAGCTCTTTAAAAATGGAGGATTTTTGTGAATGGGGCATTTTAAAATGTAGATGGAAATTTTATATGTGCAGCTACCTCTGCAAAAGCAGTGGTCACAAAAGCGACACACCCTCTGCAAAAGTGAAGGTCACTATTCACCTACACCTCCCTAAAAGTGGTGTATTTCTACAAAAGCAGTATCCGCAAAAGTGAAGCTTTATGGCAAAAGTAGTATTTGCAAAAGTGGCCAAAAGGTCGCAAAAGCAGACAAACTAGCAACATGACATCAAAAAAAAAATATAAGTTTCAAACACTCGAATGGACCCTCGAGATTCATCAAGAATCTCTTACACATTAACGAACTATACTACCCTACAAAATATGATATTCCGGACTCAACAGAATTTGATGAAATCCCTAAAGAGATCCTTTTGATGAAAATTTGGCCCCATGCTCAAAAACCAATATTAAACCAAAAACAACCCAATAACCCAAAATGAGTCTGGAAGCCTTGGGACTCGAGCTAAAGGTCCCACTAGTCCAAAATCAATAAGAGTTTCAAAATAAGGAAATGGACTTAAAACACAAACGAACTGCACAAAAACTAAACTATTTGTTCTGGCAAGTCATAAAATACCTGTAGATGCTATGGGAAAGCCCAAAATATGGAAAGTTATGAAAACACAGAAAATAACCTAAAGGGTTATTACATCTTGCTATTGACCCGATTATTGTGCATCACTACTATTTTCCTGCAATGATCAGCAATACTGTAGATCCTGCAGTTGATCCTATTGCTTACACTAGCCTTTTTCTTACTGTCACTATCTATGCGGGTATATTCCACATTGGATTTGGCTTATTAAGGTAATTTTCTTTTAAAATGTTGAAAGGTTATCTTTTTGAAATATGTATGTTAATCTTGATGTATGTGAAGATTGAGGTTCCTTGTGGATTTTCTTTCACATGCTTCCATAGTTGGATTCATGGGAGGTGCACCTATTATAATTCTTCAATAATTAAAGGGTCTAAAGTAATAATAAATTTACCAACAAACTGATGTTGTGTCTATTGAAAAGCTACTTTCAGGTCATTTCATTGTGAGGTAGTAAGTTTGTGATTTTTTTGCTTGTTTTTTCACTATTTTATTTTATTTTCTGCTTACTAATTACTATTGAACTTCTTTATGTTATCTCCTCTGAATTTAATACTTGGTTGTTCATTTCTCAACATCATCGTAGTTACTAAATTTATAGTAAGTAATAAGGTGTACTGGTTTGTTATGGAACTATTTTGGTAATTTTTTCTGTTTGATTCATTAATCTCTTGGCCACTTAAAATACTGCAGGTTAAAAGGAATAAAAAACTATTCTAGCTACCAGCTATTGCTCCTTTTTTTATCAATGATAGCATCCATCTTGATGGTTTATTTAACAAAAACTAATCAACATGATGGCAAAATTGTAAAATACTTCAAAGGGGGTTTGAATCCATGTTCAATGATCCACACCCTAGAGAACTCGCAAAAATTTAACTAACGTGTAGTCTTGTGGTTCTAACTGTCTCTCTCTACTGTTTATGTTTATCCTTTTGAATCCTAAAAATTACCGGATTGTGAAGATTTTTAATATGAAAATGCTCTTGATTTTACTTGGGAAGCTACTATTGTCAATTGATTCTTCCCTTCAATGAAATGCTATCATCTTTAATTGAACAAAGAAATTGTAGTAATGGATTTCATGAACATTGTGGATCTTTAACCTCTTGCGACACAACAACCTATGAATTCTCATCTCTTTACTTTCTTATATATCATGTTCAAAATCTTGAATATTCATCTGATTAGTCATAATGATTTCAATGTAATATAATTGTTACATTTTCATTTTCATGAGAATCTTGTGAACATCAGTGAAGGGTGTGAAACTATGTTATCAAACATAGTTATGATTGCACCAGTTTTCATATCCATGTTATTGTTAAGGTAAGAAGAGAAAATCCTTTCTTTCGGTAGTTCCATTCAATGAAATTAAGTTCTCTTGTCGAAAAAATTTAATTGGATAGTTCATAGATGTTGTATTTGCTTTTTTATTGGTTAATTTTGATTTTGAAAAAAACAAATAACACCTATTACTAAACTAACATGAACTTATCTTGTGTTCACGTTTATGTATTCATTGTATAGTTAGAGCCTTCCTGTAGCAGCTCCAACTAATTTATGGCTTGCTTGGACCGGTAGTTCAGTACCCTGGTCGTTGGTCATTTTGTCTGTTTGCCTATTTTAGAGCTTAAACTTAGAATATCATTGAGTTTGATCAACATTCTAAGCTAACATTCTCAGAATTAAATTCTGACCATTCTGTTAGCTTCGGAGCGATGAGTTTGGTCTAGTTAGACCTTTAGTTGAGGCCTGAGAACTTTCAGTGTGGGTTTTGTCTGGTTTTCTCAGTTTTCAGGCCTGAGAACTTCCGGTGACTTTCGATAATCAGTGTGTCAGATTCAAAATCTGACAAATTCATTAGCTCCGGAATGTTGAGTTTGGGCTAGGAAGATGGTTGGTTCGGGTTCCGGGTGAGTCAGACTAATTTCGAGCCTTTGAGTTCCTTTTCGATAGTGTTGACTTGGGTCAATATTTCTCCGAAACGATCTCTTATGGAAGTTTTATTGATTCCGTTGAGTCTGAAACATCGTTTGCACTCTATTAGCACTATTGGTTATTGAATATCGATTTCCGATTGTGCCCATAATGCCCCGTCGAGTTTTCTAAAAAGTGCAGAAAATCAGTTGCGGACATAAGCTATTTCTTGCTCTCATTTTGTTTTTTTCCAGCCCTTCTCCTCACTTTTCTCACTCTAAAACTCGAAATTCTCTCCACCATTTTTCTCTATATAAGTTCTAAACCTTGGGGAATTATTTGTTCGTCGATTATCTGTAGTTCTTCTCCTCTTGGTAAGTCATCTTCCCTAACTTGCCTTCTTCATTTTTTCTCTTAATTCCTCCATTGATGTTCATCCAAAGCTTGGATTTTGTGATAGATTCTGCCCCCTAAACTTGTGCATGGTCTTGGGTGTGAATTTTTATCCATCTTGGGCTGATTTTCCATCCTTTTGGTAAGTAATTTTTGCCCAATTTCCATTTTTATTTTCGAAATTTCCATTCTTTAATCCCCAACTTAGGCGGGCTGTTTTGGTCCCCTTCCCTTGTCTAATTATGCTCAAATTTGTATGCCTTCTTGGCATTGTCGGGTTCATCATGATTCTTTTAATTTTTGGTTTCGGGTTGTGGGCCCCGTGAGCTCACTTTTGACCCGGATATCGACCCGGCTACAATTGTAGCAATATGGGTATCGTTAGACTCGTCTTAATATTTTATTCATGAATTTGATAGTATGATTCTAGTTTAGAGCTTCTCGGAGCAGCTCAGCCTCGGATATCATCATTCCCACAGTTTGTCGTCGGACGACAGGTAGGTTACGACTTAACTACCTAGACTTCGCATATATCGGGTAAAATTGTACTAATTGGCATCCTTGACTTGAGATATTAGGTTGGTACCACAGACCTTGACCGCTTTTCTATGATTCATCCTATTTCTTTCCTCCGTTGTGTGTAGTATTCCTATTAGTTGATATATTTATTACCCTAGTGACCCCGTGAGGTCTTGTTGACTCTGGAACATAGAAGGTGGGATTATTGGGAATGTCCGCGAGTCCCAGACATAGAAATATCCTTCTAGGCTGGTTATGCTTGCTGAGTAGCATCGGAGCCTGTGTATGGCCGTTAGGTTGATGGTGAGCTGTCGGGCAGTTATTTGGGTTGAGCATATCATTTCCATGGATATAAAGAGGTTTTTCCATGTTTTATTACGGTTTTTTGCTTCGGTCCTATGAAAACTGATTTTCTAAACCTTGCATGGCCTCAGGGGCCTCTTTTTGATGATATTGGATTTGGAAATAATTTGACTTGATACGTGGATCTTCTTGGCGTAAAAAAAGGTTAAAAATATGGTTTTATCACGATTTACTACTATTGCTAGACTCGACCAGGTCGGATTGCTAGCTGAGTTTTCTTACTGATTTGAAATGATATTAGGCTCGACTGGATCGAGCGTCTGAGATGTTTTTACTACTTTTTTAGACATGCTTGTGCCTGGGCACCCTTGGAAGGGTTTGAGACATCTTCTTCACTGTTTTAGTCCTAGACAGGGTCTAGGTATGCATATTTGAGACTTAGCCACTGGCTTGAATCCAGAATCAATTCCGGAGGATACGTTTTGATTCTGAGTTTTAGTATAGGGTCCGAAACCTCCATGGACCTTGCTGCTTCGGGCCTGAGGCTTTGGGATGCGTGTGCTGGGGGAAAGGGTATACGGTGGAGTAGAGGTATATGGGCTATGTCCTTCCATAGAACCTGCCTGCTAGGCGCGATCGGCACTAGAGGAGGTACATACAGAGGTTCTATTTCACCCTGAGGTTTTCGTGCATCATATCATTCATTGTTTGAGATACCAGCCTTTTTTGTTGTTTATTGATTGTACGCTTTGGTAGTATGAGATGCCGGAAGGTTTGTTTTCACTTGATTGCATTCCTCAGTTGTATGGGCGGCCGAGGTACTGTAGGTAGACTCTTGTTACTTTATTCCGATATTGTTCCCTATTACGGTTGAGAATGAGCATGATTACTGTGAGGTGGTGAGTTCCTGGATTGATTTTTGTATGACTTGATTGGGTATTAATTCTTGTATGTCGAGCATGTCTACCTTTATTCTTCTCTCCCTTTGTCCTTATACTTGAGGATACCGGTATACCGCCCATTTCTAGAACTTATTCTTATATATACTATTTTTGCAAGGATCCCAGGTGCATTGTCCTTACTTTGACCTATGCCTGTTGTGTGTATATATATTCTATATGCTATCCCAATTCGAATTTCCAATCAATGCCTCTATTGAAACCATAAGTAGACATATATGCTGCCGATGAACACTTAGGAACCAGAGCTAACTAGGCTCTGAATATACAAGTTGCCCAATCCGTAGATGCTACTTAAACTTGGGTCCCCCAAATAATAGAACCAGGAACCCACAGTCGATGCAACAAACTGCCAAAGGTAGTACTAGAAATGGCCACTACCTCAAACCCTTATTAGAGGAAAAATTGATCTTGAACCTATCGAAGGAAATGCCACTGGAATCAGTATTTGGTCAATTCAAGTCACCCACATATAAGCCATAGCAAACCCTCGATCATCACCTCAGTCAGCTACTAGAACACACATACGAACAAGGAGTCATCTCCCTACTTTTTTAGATAAATAGAACCTTTCATTAGCATGCAATAAACCTCACCGTCTCGTCCCAAGATACACCCAACCTGACAGACCCCTTTTTGGATAAACCTAGAGCTATTCCCTTAGCTCCCACATCTATATTAACAATATTCAATAAGGCAGGAGAAGAATTGTAATGACCCTTCCGGTTATTTCCACGTATACGTTTTCCTTGTACCGTTAGAGCTTGTTTGTAGCAGCCCCAAGTCATTTATGGCTTGTTGGGGCCGGTAGTTCGGTGTCGGGGCCATTTGTTTGGTCGTATGATAAGTTTTGAAGTCAAGCAAGTCGGCAAAAGTTATCGTAAGTTCTTTAATAAATTTTCTGAACTTTGGGTAAAATCTCTCAGAGCTTTTCTCTCAATATATAAAGAGTTAGAAGTCCCCCGAAATACCAAATCGAAGGTCTACGAGTCTAGCTTTCAACGCACAAAACATCACGTCCAACTGATCTCGGAGTAAAAAGTTATGACTGTTTTACCGCGGACTGTCTGGCAGAAACTGGGTCGGGTCAAGATCGATTTTAAGCCTCAACTTCACGTTTTAAAATGCCATTTCAGTTCTAAAACAGTGAGAAAACATAAGGGAAGGTTCCAAGAGAGTTCTTGAGTATCAAAATCGTGCGATGGTGAATTGCGAACCTAAATTTAAGAATTTTATTAGCATCGCGCGTATATTTGAAAATATTTTATTTTAAAGTTATATTTTTTATTACCCTTTTTAAAGTATTTTAAAGGTCTATGAAAAATACTTTTATTATGATATAATTGTGTATGTACTTATTTTATAAGGTTTGTATACATTGTAATATTTTAACGGAGATAGTATATTTAGTTATGTTGAAAATTATTATTATAATATAGTAAGTTTTATTGGAAATGATTTTTTATTAGTTATGGTATATTTAAAAAGTTATATTTATTTTACCACGAACTTATGCAATACCCAAATATATACGTAATAGGATAGAATCAATTATAGTGTGCTAACCCCACACTTCCACGTGGGAATAGCTAAATGTGGCAGCAACTATGTGACCACGTGTAAAGCATAGGTGAGGACAACTAATCTAGTCTTTGAATCATTGTTGTTGTACTAATATAGATATATATAATATGTATATGTCGGTATGTAGTGAGATATTACTTAGGAGCAAATTGTTGATAATCCTAGGTTATTTGAATATGCACCAGTTATCTTTCTTTTCTTTATATATGTATAAGCTGAACATACATAGCTACTATACGCATTCAGTCGAAGACTAATTTAGCAGGAGAAATATTTTACTGGTGGTGTGATATTTGATCATCAAAAAAAATATTGATTATCTACGTTAAAGTTATTCAAGCCCGAGTTCGAGTTTGATTTCATGTTGGAGCTTTTTCGGAGAGGTTCAAGCTTGTCATCGGACGACAAGTAGGTTACGGTTTATTTTCCCTAGACTCCGCATATATAGGATAAAATTATATTAATGGGAATCCTTGGGTTGGTTTATTAGGTTGGTACCACAAACCTCGATCGCTTTATTCATGTCCGCCTACTTTTTTTCCTCTATTGCTTGTAGTACTTGCCGATATATTTTATTTACCCTTGTGGTCCTGTGAGGCCTTGTTGACTCTGGAACATAGAAGGTGGGATTTTGGGAATGTCCGCGAGTCCCGGTCATAGAATTATCCTTCTAAGCTGGTTATGCTTGCTGAGTAGCTATGGGCCTGTGCAGGGTCGATAGGTTGATTGTGAGCTGCTGGATAGCTATTGTGTTTGATCATACCATTTCCATGCATTTAAAGAGGTTTTATCCATGTTTTACTACGGTTTGGTTTCGGGCCTACTGGCACTATTTTCTAAACCTTGCATGGCCCCGGGGGCCTGTTTTTGATGGAAATAATTTGGAAATGGTTTGATTTAACTTATGAATATTCCTGGGTAAAAGAAAGTAAAATTATGTTTTAGATTACCAGTTTTACGATTAACGCTAGACTCGGCAGGGCCGGGGTGCTAGTTGAGTTTTCTTGCTACTTGAGATGATTTTAGCCTCGGTCGAACCGAGCACCTGAGATGACTTTCTACTGTTTAGACCCGGTTATGCCCAGGCACCCTTGGAGGGGTTTTTGAGATATTTTCCTACTACTTTAGTCCTGGACAGGGTCTGCGCATGCATATTAGAGACTGGGTCTCTATCTTGAACCCGAACTTGCTTTCGGATGACATGTTTTGATACTGAGGTTTAGTATGGGGTCAGGGACCTCCATGGACCTTGCCATCTGGGCCTGGGGCTTCGGGCTGCGTGTGCCGGAGTAAGGGTATACGGTGTAGTAGAGGTATACGGGCAGTGTCCTTCCATGGAATCTACCTGCTGGGCCGTATCGGCACCGGAGGAGGTACATACAGAGATACCATTTCACTTGAGATCTTCATACATCATATCATTCATTGTTTGAGGCTCCACCCTTGTTTGTTGTTTGTTGATTGTACGCTCCGGTAGTATGGGATGCCGGAGGGTTTGTTTTCACTTGTTTGTGTTCCTCAGTTGTATGGGCGGCCGAGGGACTGTAGGTAGACTCTTGCTATTTACTTACAAAATTGTTCCCTGTTACGGTTAAGTATGAAATTGGTTACTGCTAGACGGTTAGTTTCTGGGTTTGAGATTGATATGATTAGTTGAGTTTGATTCATGTCTCTGAGCATGCCTATCATTACTCTTTCCCTCTTCCTATACTTGAGGTTACCGGTATACCATCCATTTCGTAATCTTATTATGTATACACTGTTATTGCAAGGACCCCAGGTGCGTTGTTTCTTACTTTCACCTGTGCCTATGGTGTATACATTTTGCTTGCTGGCCTCACATGTGGTTCTGTTGACTTCCCTCTGGACTAGTTCCTGTGTACCCTTTCGTTGATTTATGTGACTACTTGCTTCTGTTCTGTCTGTTACTATGCTTTTATCTTATATGTGCCCAGTTGGCCTATGATACCTACTGGGTACCTTATGCTTCGCATTTCGTGCTCACCCTATCCCTTGCATCTTTAGGTGCAGATCCTAGCGTGGGCCATCGCCGTTAGATTGTTGTAAGTCGTGCTTGGAGATCTATTGGGGATTACTTTAGACTGAGGGTGAGCTCTTGGCGATCGGAGCTTGCTTTAGTTTATCTTTTGCTTCACGTACTCTATTACCATTCAAAGACATCTGTATATATTGTTTTGGATCGTTTGCACTCCATGTATGTAGTTTTGGCTCTATACTATGATACCAGGTCTTGAGGTTTGGTTTAGTTTCCACATATGTATATATATATTTCTGTTATCTATCTTGTTCCCTTACTTTTGCTTATATAACTATTCTTTCGCTTGTTTGTTAGATAATAGCCCATTACTAACTGTCCTGGGCTACGGGAATTGGTTCGCCTACTGGGGGGTTGTAGGTGCCATCATGACCGAGAAATCGGGTCGTGACAACTTGGTATCAGAGCTTTAGGTTCACCGGTGTCATCGGTATAGGAGCCAATATCTAGTAGAGTTCTGTGGATCAGGGCGGAGACGTCCGTACTCAATCTTTGGGAGGCTACAGTGACATTTTAGGAAATTTGACTCTTTCATTGCTTCTGTGTCGTTCGTGGAACCCTTGAAATTTCTCTAAATCTCATTTGTTCTACTTCATTCTTCCGCAGATGGTTCGTACGAGATCATCGGCATCACGCGGAGATGATCCTCCCACTCCAGCTAAGGGTCGAAGATGCCCTTGAGCAGTGGCACCTGCTAGGGCTGCTAGAGTGGAGATAGAGCCCGAGCGGCATGTGGATCAGGGGGCAGCCCAGGTACCACCAGCTCCAGTACCAGCTCCAGCACCAGCTCTAGTACCAGCTCCAGTGCCCACTTCTGTTCCAGCTCCAGCCGCAGCTCAGTCTCTAGATATTCGAGGATTACTATTACAACTTTTGGGTGTGATTGGAGAGCGGCCTTCTGAGGTAGCTGTAATGACCCTTCCGGTCATTTCCACGTTTAAGTTTTGAAGTCAAGCAAACCGACAAAAGATATCGTAAGACCTTTAACAAATTTTCTGAACCTTGGGTCAAATGTCTCGGAGCTTTTCTCCAAATATATAAAGAGTTAGAAGTCCCCCGAAATACCAAATCGAAGGTCTACGAGTCTAGTTTCCAATGCACAAAACCTCACATCCAACCGATCTCGGAGTAAAGAGTTATGACTGTTTTACCGCGGACTGTCTGGCAGAAAACGGGTTGCGAACCGGGTCGCGAACCGGGTCGGGTTAAACTCGATTTAAGCCTCGATTTCATGTTTTAAGACGCCGTTTCAATTCCAAAACAGTTATAAAAAATAAGGGAGGATACCGAGATAATTCTTGAGTATCGAGATCGTGCGTAGGCGAATTACGAGCCTAAACTTAAGAATTTTATTAGCCTCGTGCGTGTATTTGAAAATACGTTATTTAAAAGTTGAATTTGGTAAAATTATATTATTATTGCCATTTCAAAATATTTTAAAGCCTTATGAAAAATATATTTGACATGATATAAGTGTATACGTATTTATTTTATAAAAATTTTATACTCCGTAATATTTTAACGGAGATAGTAAATTTAGCTATGTTGAAATTTATTATTATAATCTAGTAGGTTTTATTGGAAATGATTTTCTATGAATTATGGTATATTTAAAATATTATATTTATTTTACCACAAATTTATGCAATACCCGAATATATAAATAACGGGACGAAAACATTGTTTTGTCACCTTGCAATTGCCACCTCCACTCCACGTGTAGGTGGAGGGAGTGGCCAGCAAGCATTGTCAGCTAAAATGTGGCAGCATGTTACATTTCATAACATTGAAACTTGCTACCTAACTTATATTTACTACTTATTATGTAATTAATTATGGGACATGAGCAATGGGGAATGAATGCAATTCTCACAAACACTTCAATTACTTATCTGTTCCATATACATTCATACGTACTGAAGGGAATTGGTGGAACCAATTTAAGGTTATGGTTATATTAAATTGGTTATAGGAAATCAATTATCTACGTCAAGTTGTTCCGTCCCAAATCCGATTCCGATTCCGATTTAGTTTGGATTTTCTCAGAGTGGTTCGAGCTTGGACATCGTTGTTCTAGCAGCTTGTCGTCGGACGACAGGTAGGTTACGGTTTATTTTTCCCTAGACTCCGTATATATAAAATAAAATTGTATTAATGGGCATCCTTGGGTTGGTTTACTAGGTTGGTACCACAGACCTCGACCGCTTTATTCATGTCCGCCTATTTTTATTCTTCCGTTGCTTGTAGTAGTTGCCGTTATATTTTATTTACCCTTGTGGTCCTGTGAGGCCTTGTTGACTCTGGAACATAGAAGGTGGGATTTTGGGAATGTCCGCGAGTCCCGGGCATAGAATTATCCTTCTAGGCTGGTTATGCTTGCTGAGTAACTGTGGACCTGTGCAGGGTCGATAGGTTGATTGTGAGCTGCTGGGTTGCTATTGTGTGTGATCATACCATTTCCAT